>JANHGL010015846.1:37128-53236 GCA_024611195.1 Ceyx melanurus | reverse complement strand
TCTGCTGGCCACACTTCTCTTGATGTAGCCCAGGATGCAATTGGCCTTCTTGGCTGCAAGTGCACACTGCTGGCTCACGTCCAGTTTCTCATCCACCAACACCCCCAAGTACTTTTCTTCAGAGCTGCTTTCCAGCACCTCATCTCCTAGCCTGTTTTGATAGTGAGGGTTGCTCCAACCCAGGTGCAGGACTCTGCACTTAGTCTTGTTGAACCTCATGAGGTTCACCTGGGCCCACCTCTCCAGCCTATGCAATTAAAGAAATAATATTAACAAAACTAGAATTAGGTAAATTTAATTTAATGAGGACTCACAAACAGAATGTCTTAGCTTATGTCTCACAAACAGAAGAGCTTATCCTTTTAGCATCCTGGCAATCCTTTAGGAACTTGAAGATAAACATGTAGTGCCATTTTAAGGTGCCTGAGACAATAGCTTCCAGCTGCTGCTCCAGATCTTACCACTTGCCTTGAATCGACAAGGTAAGTGTTAGGTCATAGTATTAAAAGAAACTACCATTTCCTTCTTTTCTGGATCATTATTAAAGTGTATATTATGCTATTAAAACATAGAAGGAAAAGTTGTGCAAAAGGTTCTGACTGAGCATTCCAAACAAATTGAATTGACTTTAGGTCTGAAAAAGGTGTGCATATTTCACAGGGGACAACAATTTCAGGAACACTGAAGTCCTCTGTGTCTCCTGTTGGCTAGCTCCATGAGGCTACCTGCAGAGGACTTTACACGACACCTGCTCAGTTCTACTCTAATGGTCTTAACTTTTCTTTCATGTTACAGAACTCACCACACAGAGCCTATTCTGTGATGTAATGATTATCTAAATTAGGAATGGTAATATTTCCCTTACTTTTAAAATGAAAATGACATTTACACTGTGGTTAAGTTTGAATTTTTCCTCTTTTGGGTTCTGCTATATATAAAATTACTTGGATCAATACATTAGCCACAACAAAGATCAGAGGAATCATTTAATGTACTCAGTCACTAGATGTCACATGATCACTACTTTTATTCAAACACTTAATATGATTTTAAACATTTTGGTTTATTTTACTTTGTGGCTTCTAGTTTGGTACAAATTTTATTTTTAAAAGTGCTTTGACAGTTTACTCCCACTTTAAATCAAAAATCATTTTCTGCCAAGGCAAATCACTAAGCCTCCAAGGAAAAAGAATATAAAAATTTAATATTTATAGGAAGTTTTTTTGAACAATTACAGGCATTTTTAAAGTAAACTGGCCTACTGGTTTGAAACTTTATGACATAAATTCCCAATAACACTTCAGCTAATTTGCCATCATATAGCTGAGGAAAACAGGCCCTGTCTTTTTAGGTTCCTTGAACATTGTATTTTGGTTTCAAGTAACTTAGAAAAAGGTTATGCTGCCTCTATGTGCTGCCTGTAGGTGAAATTGTATCGTACTTCCTATTCTTAAACATTTTCTTGTCACCCAAATAGCTTAGGCTCTGTCACATAAAAACTGTCACTGTGGCTTTGCATCCTTCTACAGTTCTCATAACTTCAAGCACTTTCATTATCTGCATAATTTATGCTACTATCTTGGCCTTCATATGACTGGCAGCGATCATGTAAATCTTTGACTATTTCAACATGGAGTAAGATCTTCTTGTATTATTTAAAGATTAAATATCTGATTTTTTTAAGGGTTTTACCACACTCCCAGTGGCCTTTCTGAATTTCCTTGCACTAGGAAAGATAATGTAAAGTGCAAGTACCTCAGTTCATCTTTATTCAGTTCTGTAACCATTCCCCCAGATTAGGAATCACAGCTCTTTTCAGCTGTATTTTCTTCTGTCTGCTACTCAGCCTGCCCAGAAAACCTGTCATGTGTCATGTGTGTGGAGAGCAAGAAACCAGAGCAGGCTGCTTAAGTTTTGCAGTCCAAGTATTGTTATTCTCCCTATTTTCACCGCAGGAATGAAGCTGGCTGCAAGTGGCTCTTTCAGTCAACATATGTCTGAGCTTTCCTGGAGAAACTCCAGTACAGACTCTTGCTATTATTCAGATCATCTGAGTCAGCCCATCAAGTGATTTGATTTAGTTTTGGTTTTGTCATTGTGTTCTTCTAAAACTATCCAGAGGATACATTGATAATATCTTAAAGAAAGCACTTAGCCAGACCAAAGACTATACTTGATCTGCTTGGATCTGAGGGACACACAGAGTTTAGGAGCCAAGAAGTTTCTTTTGGCTGAAAATGTAAAAGAAAATTCCAAGATGTAATTACTTCTTGAAAGATACTTAAATGTCTGTGTCTGAGTTTTGTAGTTCAGTATTGGTCATGCTAAACAAACAAACATGTAGTTTTTTTCTATATGTAGAAGAGGTATTTCCATAGTTGAGCTGCAGCTTAAACCAATAAAAATTATCCAAATATGTTTTCACACTGATAAACTAAAAAGTTGGTATTTATTTAAGGAGTGGTAAGGAATAAAAGAGTTTACCTTCTGAAATAATTTTGCTCCTTTGGTAACATATGTAATACGACCATATCCTTTGTCATGATTGGATAGTGCACAGTTAGCTACATTATCTTGTTAGGACAGTTATATTCTCTCATATGACAATGACTTGCAATATGTAGTCACAGCCTTCTGGGGAAAGGAAAAACCTCAGCAATTACCGTGCAGTACTTGAATCTGCCTGCCAACAGCAGAACAGTGATTTGTGAGACACATCAAGAGCTTCTGGCAAGATCAATCTAGTGAGATCCCTCTGATAGAGGAATAATGAGTTGACAAAGACCAATGTTCAGTTGGGCCCAAGCCCAATAAGATTACTGTACAGCATCATCAATATTGTCTGTGTTTGGAACTGACACAATCAGAATGGAATCAATTGTATTTTCCACAGCACTGTCAGACATGATTTTTAAATTTGGCTCACAGCAGTACGGAGAAGCTTGCAGATGTTGGCAGATTTTTGCTAACTTATGGGATGTCATTATTAAGTAGGAACTGTACACTACAGTAATTTGTGGTTCTGCTTGTTCCTCATATGGACTCTGTGTTGAGGAGGAGGAGATGGAAAAGATGCAATAGCCGCAGGGATTTCTTTTTTATCACCCTCATTTTACTGTGATTGTTCTAAATACCATGTGATCCTAAAGGTGCAGATTGGTTTTCAGGGAAGGACTAATTTGGGCTATGTATCAAAGCAATTTTACTCAAGCATGGGCAAATGTCAATATTTTAACAAAAGGCAACAATGAAAACATTTTGATTGCCTGGTAAGAGATTTAGGATATGAATGACTCATCTGTGAATAATAGATGCTATCCAAGGACTTACAACCTATATTAGAAAATTATTTTTTTTAAAACAATTTATTTAGTCTTACAACTACTGCAGTTAAACATTCTGTCACAGAAAGCTGTCATCTGTATGTGCTGTGTAATCAACTTAGATACCTACACATTTTTGCATATAGCGTAGTTTAGTGTACTCTATAGCAAATAAGGAATAACACATTAGTTTGTGATCTAAGAGAATTTAGACTGCTAGTTATAAACCAGTATTTTATTAGTTATTTTAATAATGGCAAATTTCTATTTAATATTTTTTTAAAAGGACTTGACTAAAAAGTCAAGTTTCTTCTCTAAATAAGTAGGTCTTTTATTGATAATAAAAATCTTCTCTTTTTTCCCTTTGTCATTCTCCCCATTGTTTGTTTCTGTGAAGCATTTATGCCTTCTTTTTTCTAAGAATGGAATTTGAGTTTTCACAAAAAGTAAATCTGAAAGCCCTCAAGACAGAAGTCATCTTTTGAATAATAAAATACAATAATAACACAGACTTCAGAAGGAAAATTTCCGTACAAGTCTGTGTACTAGAATTTATTGGTGTTCACATAAAGTTTCTTTGATAGACTTTGGAATATTTGTCTATTAAGAAATACTACTTAAAACAGAAAAGTGGATTAGTGCTAATGAACATTGTATTTGATTTTACTGTGGTCGAGTTGGAGTTTGAAGAACAGAGATTAATGATTTTGCATTACATTTGGTAGAAGCTAAAAGACTGAACTATTTCAGAGATATTACTCAAGAGTAATCAAATAATAGTAAGTTTTAACAACTGTTAATCTCAGCAGAAATTGAAGAATTATACTAAAAATGGACTTTGGGGAACACTTGGTGCCAAATAACCTTTTAAAATTCCGTTTCACTTGAAGCTGTCTGGTTTGCTGATGCTACTGCTTATCATATAAAACTCATGTTTTAGTGCTATTATTTCTGTGGGTTATACCTTTTTGTATAATGGTAAGAGAACTCCCTGCTGAGAAAATTATACATAAACATACAATGTCTCAAATAAACTGGGAAACTTCCCACCAAAACAATTACAAAACTGGATTAAAATGAATTTGCACTTAGTAGTATAGTGTAACTTTGAATGCAATCACTGGGCCCAAAGGAAGAGGGAAGCGGATGGCAATATACAGCTCTATCACTTATACCCTTTCTTACTTCCTACAGGTTGTTTTTTTTTCTAACTTCCATTCTCCTCTTTATACAAAGTTGAAGTGAAAGATTGTTTTACAGAGTCATGTAGTTCAAAGACAAAATTAAGTTTGTATCTTCTGTAAAGTGTAATGTAGCACATAATCTGCTCAGGATTTTTAAATATGAGAGGACTTCAAAATTTATTCATAGAAAATTGCATCTAATGCAGCTTTTTAATTAAAGATAAAATGGAAAGATGTTTACTTTTTAAAAATTGGGCTAAATGTAAGCATATTTAAGATACATATACAAATATAAAACAATAAAAGCATTACTTTAAACTGTTTGTTTTAATCAGCTGAATATTACAACATTTGCTAATACATGCTAAGAGATAGGCAAACACATTAGAAACCACAATTAAGCTGTAATATATCTCATAATGCCATGTTTTCCCTATGGGTCAGATCTTAATATTTTTATTGGTTAATAAAATTTTAATGTTTCAATAATGATCTATTTCTGTGAAAAAATGAATCAAAACAGAATTTGCACACTTTTCTAAATAGTGTTAGGTGCAACTTAATTATAGCATTAACATGTTTTGCACATAGCTTTCTCATTGTAATCCATTTTTTCCCAACATCTCTAAATAAAGTTGTGTCACTTACAGAAGCTTTCTAATACACAGTGCACTGTTTTACTGAACATGGAGTTTATGCAAAGGTTCACCAAATCTGAAGCATTGGAATGAAACATGAACCAAGCAAGCAAAAAGGAAAGTGGGAAAAATAATATCTTTCCTATGGGAAGCATTTGGACAAGATGCCCCCAGAATGAGGTTTTGTTTGTTTGTTTGTTTGTTTGTTTGTGTGGGATTTTTTTTTATGGTTTCTTTTTTTTTTCTTCTTTTATATCTTGTGACCATTCCTTTTAGTCATGACTCCATGAGTCATGCTTGGTATTCACCTCCTGACTAAGTTATTTAAAATGGTACATGCCCCTGTGTTACATCTGAAAACTACTTCAGATAAGACAATTGCTATAGCAAGTACTTAAGAAATGCATCTAATTTCAAGAACCACTGCTCATGCTGGGGGAAGTTAGACATGTTGACATCACTTGCTGAATTGGGGGTCTAATTATGGTGTTGAATAACAATAATTTAATAAATTTGTTTTCTTATAGCCTGCATTTGGCCCCATATAATAACAAATTGATGAATAGTAATTGCATGCTACAAATAGATCATTTATTTAGTCAGATAATGTTCTGTTTAATGAGTGGCTTTTCTATCATTGCCTGGACTTTAATCAATAATAATTTAAATCAAGTATATATAAATTAGGTCATGCTATTTCCTTCAGAGTATTTTCTGATAATTCAACCTACATATTTATTCCTTTTCTTCATATCAATCATATCATATCGTAACACAATATTGTTTTGGTTTGTATGCAGAATGTCTCTTCATATTGTTATGGCATGTATCTCCTTTATTTCCTTTTGCTGTACATCAGTCCCGGTCCCCACTCCTTTTTTTTTTTTAATCTGACACCTCTGAGCTGGTACCCATAGCAACACCCACTAGTAGGGGTGAGCCTATGAAGCTGCTGCATCTATCCCCATATCTCAGTTCTGACAATGCCAGTCATTAATCTAACAGTATCTTCCTGCTCAGACCTCTACAGTTCCTCTTCTGGTATTTCAACAGTAGCTGCCCTGTGCAAAAAGATCCAAAAGACTACTGCTAATGATTTTCCATTTGTTTAAAGCAGCTCAGGCTGGAAGCTCTGTCTAATCCACTCCCAATGGCACTGCCACATTAAATTGGAGAACAACTGCTGTGTGAAGTAGTTTCCTGAATTTCTAAATTAATCTCAGATAGCTCTGTGTTTTCCAGAACCTTCATTTCAAATATAAAAGAAAAGAATAATAGGAAAATCAAATAAAAATACCATTTATTCATTCTCGATTTTACTTATGAAGGTAGACCTAAAAAAAGTCCCCAAACATTTGCAATTAAATTATTTCTGTTTTTCAGTTAATCAGATGTTGTATTTTTTTTCCTAATGAATGATACACTGAGGTTTATGCTCTTACACATATTTTGACTACTTGCATACATGTAAGTCTAAGCCTGATGTATAAGGGAGCTCGGCTGTCATTCAAATAGAGGCCTTGCATTGGTCAGCTGTGCAAAAGATGTATTTCATTTCAAGATTAATCTATGACTGCAATTTTCAAATGAGGCTAAAGGGGTTATGGACACAAATCCCACTGAAATATAATGGGAATTTTCTTCTGAACTCCCATAGGTGTTTCTGAAATTACCGCTTCAATTTTTAGAGTCAAATCCAGGATGGAAAAATTGTGGTTTACTTTCTGTGTGTTACAAGTTATGAATTTACATTCCATGAAGTTATGCCTTTGATATTTGTCTACTGCCACCTACTTAATATAAATAAAGAAGTGTTTAGTGCAATTAATTATTTTTTTTTAGATAATTTGCTACCTTTTTGAGGTACATCAAAATCTGTATTACTGTTGGAGGGATAAATTGTTGGAACAGTAAAAGTAGAATTTAATCTGTATTTAATAATTAAATGTCAAACATTGGAATTAAAAATTCTAAGATTCAGTTTATTGTAAAATGAAAATGAAAACTGAGTGTGCTAAGTGCCGTTAAAAATCCATCTTAGTCCAGGTGAATGTTAACATAAGAGCAGTGTTTAGGTTAAAGGCAGATTTATCACAGACATTAGGTAAAAGACTATTAAACCAATGTAAATGTAATCTTCTGTATTGAAAAAAAACCCCCATATGATGTGTTTTAGAAAAGTGTGCTTTGGGGACATGTAACCAGTAAAAGTATTCATATTTTTTAGTATGGAACTAGCATAATTTAACACAAAGCAGTTCCTGCACTTGTTTTTGTTTGGGGTTTTGTTTGTTTGTTTGGATTTTTTTCTGTGTGTGTTGTTTTCTGTTGTTGTTGTTTTGGGGTTTTTTTTCGTTGCTGTTGTTTTGCTTTTTTTCTAAGCAGGAAGATATGAATTTTAGTCTTACCATATAATTTATTAGCTTGCTTTTTTTTTTTTTCACAACTACTTGTGATATAGATCTAGCATATGTATGATCCATTAAACATTTGCTAAATATAATTTTTTCTGTCGTTTAAATATGCAACCTGAAATACATAATCAAAGTTCAACACCCTAGAAAGTCAAGAGCCACATTCTGAACTCACATATAAACATGTATTTTCAACTAACTGCACATCAGATTGCTCAATTTACAGTATAGTTGGAACCATACATCTTTAAATTGATCTTAAAACAATCAAGAAATTTGGGGAGGACTTTTCACATGAATTATATCTTATCATGGTCAATCCAGCAATTTTTCAATATAGCTATTCAGCATGTTGTCTCAGCGGTATTAGCTGAACACTAAGATTTGTCCAGGAAAAGGAGCTGACCTTTCTAGATAAAGAGAAGATGTAAGACTAATAGGGGACTTGAGTTAGAGCATTTTTAGCATAATTATCTAGGGTTACTTATGTGTCTGAAGGGTCAAAAAATATGAGATTAATTTCTTAAATACTGACTAGATTTCACTTACAACAATCCATAACCAGTGTCACAAAGGCAAATTCTACTAATTAGTTATGATAGATAAATAATAAATAATACTTATTTAAACATTGTTTCTCAGCAGCTGTATTGGTTGAGAAAATAACTTGCATATGGTTTTCCTCTGAAAGGAAGAGAACCTTTTTTTTTTTAAGTTTTTTCTTAATGAGATTGAATAGGACATCCATGATAAATCTTGTAACTTTAGTGGACATTGCTCACTTCAACCAAACACATGGATAGATGGTTTAATGGTTTCTCAGTCATTAAAATGAAAGCAATCTCAAAATTACTTTCCTAGTAGCCAGACCCTTACTCATGTGTGAGCTGTGCCTTCATCTGTAACAGGTCGTATTGACTTCAGTAAAATTATTTGATTCCTAGAGCACTGCTGAACAAACACCAGAGTGGTAAACTCTGTTCCACAATATCTCTCAATGTATTTTCATAAACACATTATACAATTTGGTCCTTACAGCTTTAATATATATGACCAATATATAAAGTGACCAGTTTTCATGAAAGAATAATCTTTGATGTAAGCCCCATAGCTAGAGATTTTAATCGTATGTATAATATCTTCAAATTTTCCGAGTGGCCAAAAAGGGTTTTGGACTAGATAAACCAAATCATTTATTTTACCCTTTTAGCTGATATTGTATTATTTCCCTATGAAAGGGCTAATAAGATGGGTAAGGATGTAAGGAAAATCTTATCAAGTACTGGAATCTGCATAAACAAGGTCATGCTGGATCATGCAGTGTCTTACAGATAATTCTTGTGCTATCTTACAGATTATATGATACACGGTGTGGTTATTTATGATTAAGAGCAGCTTCAGGAGCAAAGGAAGCTCTTTGTCTAATAAGTAACTCTATATTAGGCAGAAATTAATTAGTTCTAAATTCGGATCAAATTATGATCTTGCACCCACATTAATAAAAAAAATATTTTAACATAATGAATGCAAATCGAATTAATTATAATTAGACACTGTTGCACTGGGTAAAATATTTCAGAATGGTCCTGTTCATACCAGTAGTAGATTATGTGCATATTTCACAAATAAAAATAGTTAGAATTATTATAATTGTGTTCTATGGTGGAGGTATGTTGAAGAACCATGACATTAAAATTGGAACCTAGTTAATGGGGCAAATGAACTTTTGTCCTATTGAAAGTTGGCCTGTTAAACTCTCTTGAGCATTCAAAGTCTGTTCTATTTTTTTCTATTTTGTTTTTTCTAGAAGAGCCACAGAATGTCCAAATAGAGCCTAAAATCTTGGGGGATGGATGTCCTTTCTCCTTTTTTTTTTTTTTTTCTTATATTCTGACCTGCAGCCCCCACAATGCTTGATGCTAAATCATTATATAATTACTGAATTACTTAGGTCTTTTCCAATTTCCATAGAAAATGGACTTTAATTTAAAACTATATCTGGTTAATTAAACTTTCCATGATCTAATTTGATCTAATTATTTCTATAAATTGAGATGTAACCAGAGTTATATCCTAAGATAAAAGTGGGCTACGGTTACATATTTTTACTTAGATGGAGAGAATTTTAAGAACTGTGTCATGCTCTCCTATTAACTCTAAACTTGCTGGCCACTTGAATCAACATAGTTCTGCAAAACAAATGGTGAACAGAAAACTTTTTTTCAAAATGTCATTCAAGGTGGGTTTATCATTTTTTGTGGGGAAGACTGGTTTTGTTATAGCCATTTGAAGAATAATTCTACGCCTTGAATCTATCATTAATTATTTTAGTATGGGACAAACATTTGATATAGTCTATGTGTGCTATTGACATTTCAGTACATATTTGGTATCTTTTAAATTTCTCTTTACTAATGATAATGAATTATAGCTTAAATTCATTTTTCTCTAATGAGCTTTTATTTTTTAGAAGAGCTGCTATTCTATATAATACATTATGTGATCTGAACCATTTACATGATTGCATTCTGGAAAAAAAGGGAAATCTCATTGCTAAATTATTTTATTTTGCCATTTCAAAACCAAAATCTGGATCTATTTGTTCATGCTAGCAACATTTGTTATATTCTGAAAATACCTGCCACTCCTTCTTTGGCAAGTTTCCTTAAGCTTTTGCTGGTCTCCTTGAGTGAACTATCACTGTTGCTTACCAAAATCTTGTCACATCCAGTAACATATACTGTTCTTTTTATATACTATAAAATAATGTCTTTCTGAAATCTTTGCCAACCGAGAAGCAGAGCGCAGATGCTTGCATATCATGCTTTGCAAACAAACAAGACAATATGACAAAGTATTCAAGTCTTCCGGCTCCACTGTCTGAGCTGGTTTAGAGGTTAAAAAAAAAATCCGTTCCCCATTATGTGTTAAAAGCAAGTAATTAATTCTGGGAAATCTGTTAGAACAATGATATTATGCCTGGAAAGTAAGATAGAAGCCAGTCTGCTGACTGGAAATGCTGCCTTGAGGCGTATCCTCACTGATAATTTAGACACCCATTTTCAGAGAAATAGGCAATCCAGACCACCTAACGTAACTGAGAGAGCATTCACTTGCCTTTCTGTCTTCATTGCATGGGCAAAGTAAGAACATAATGGGAAAATCTAGTCCACATAAAATCTTCACATCTCTATGTCATCACTTCAAAATGATGAGTAGGAAATTTTAGGTATTTATGTATTTCTATGATATCATCTGCATTATTATTTTTCTAAATGCATGCCCAGGTTAATTAGCAACCCTATGACATACTTCTGAAGGGAAACCCCCAGCCACAAAACTGTGAAATCCCTTGGGTGAGTACCTTCTCTACACCCATGAGAATAATACATTTTCTACTGTTTTTAATGACAGTAAGTCATCTGTGACATCAGGTCCAGAAGGTAGACTGAGTCTAGGCTTGTGCCTAAGAGTAATCTGGGATAAGGCAGAACTGGACTTCTAGATGAAGGAAATGCATACAGGCTCTGCATTATAGCATTATTGGATAAAATGAGGAAACAAAATAAATCGGAAGTGGAAATCAGAACTTTGTTTTCCTACTTATTGCCAAAACTACTAAACCAGCAGCTACTCTTACCTAGTCCACAAGACAAGCAGATCAAGACATAACCTTTCTAAGTAAGAAATAATGAATGGAGTTCTTTACTATAAACTCCCATTTATAAAAAAACCCCATCAGGTTTATTGAAGAGAGATAATGGTATACTTCTTTAACTTGTTGATCAGTTACTGATTTCTTCCAATAAGGAAGCACTCAATATGACATCAGAAGTATTAGGAAACCTCATAACCTAAGAGAAAAGCTCTTCAGGATTTGTAAATCCTTGCTCATTTTAGTGAAACTGGACCTGATGGATGATAGATATAATCACTCTTGGAAGTTTTTCTGACAAAGGAATTGGGAAACAAACAAAAACATTAAAAAGATATTAAAATTAAATGCATCTCATTTGGATTATGCCTCAATTTCATTCAAAATTGTAGATCTCTATGCGGTTAGTCACATTCTTCATGGGAAAGTTATGTAGTGTAGGTAAATATACACTGTGTATATAAAGAGTTCCTTGATAGTCTTTTTTTTTTTTTTTCCTGACAGAAGTGTTTGTTTAGTAATTTACAAATAATCATAGACTCATCCATTAGGATTAGTCTAGTAAATAACAAATATGAAATATTAATCTATTTTCATAAGATTTTTACTTTCCAGTGAGAATGTCCTGCTCTCGTTTTACAATGATTTTGCCGGGAGACCAGGCAAACAAGTGTTCTAGAGAATTAAAATCTGATTTATAAAATTACTTCTCCATTAAAAAAAAAAAAAAAAAAAGGTGTAATTTGATGTGGCAATAGCAGCTATAACATAACCTACCTGACCTTGCCCTTGAAGTGACCCCAACCTTCACCTGCAGGGACAATCTCTCGAGGGATGAGAGGTATGTTATTTCATTACAAGGACCTTGCTGAGCAGCAACTACCAAATGGACTCAATTAAGTGTTTCTTGTGATGTGGGCGAGTTGTCTGTCTACTGGGGCGAGTTGATACTAGCAAACATATTTCATTCCCTTAAAGTTTGACTGGATATGAAAAGCATGTGTGTTACTCGGTGACACTTCAGTGTATGATTTATATCTATTTAGAAGAATCATAACATGCAGACTTTAGTTGTTCACTGAAACCTTTTTTTTTCTCCTTGTCATTCAGAAACAAAACTTTGTTATCAAACTCAAGGATTATCTAGCCAGACCTAGCTTTCATAAAAGTAAACTTCCCAAAAATTACAGCAAGTAGTTGTTGCATTATGATGATCAAGATGTTGTTTGCACTGTCAATAAAGTTCAAAAAGGTCAGTCTCAGCTCTATATAACCTCTAATTTTTATCTCAGAAAAACTGTACAATGGATAAAATAGTAAGCACTTATGAGGGTTAATTTATTGCTATAAAATCAATCTTCTACATTAACAGCTGTGTAGGACTGTTGGTATAGTATTGTATATAGTAGTTTTCTAGAAGTTGTCTTCTGGACTGTGTTTTGAACTTCGTGGAAAAATACCTCTTTGGCTGCAAAGTACTTTAGAAGAGTGAGCAAACAGACAAGCCATCACTGTTTTTACGTCCTACTTCTTTCCACTATTGGTATTTTTCACCCATAAATTAGGATGATAAGCAATTTGTATGAAGACAGCTGTTAAAAAGCTAGTCCCATGGAGTTCAGTGGAGGTTTTGTCATTATTTCTAAAAGAACCTCCACTTCTTTTTTTGAACTCTGGGAAATGGGAAAGACTAAACATCATTCCTTTGGTCGTGAAGATAAAAACAGGAAACACTTTGTAGAGGAAATAAATACCTGTGACCCCCTCCTTGTATATGATAAAGAATATAGCTTTTAAGCCATAAATATCTTGCAAGTCAAAGCCATCTTGCTTTTCTACCATCATTTCAGATAAAAGATTTTATGCAATTTTATTATTATGCACAACTTTGACTATAATAAATGTCTACTTCATATGTCTTCTCAAGTCTATTGGCAGTTGTTTGGGTTTTTTTTCAGTTGTATAGATGGCTTTACTTAGAACTGCCCTTTATTTATTGATGTTACAGTAGCTTTTGCTGTTCTAAGTCTACTCTGGATTTTAAAAAAATATTACAAAGAATAGAAATTGCTTTGTGTTTTTCAGTGTTTTCCTAGAAAGTGACATCCAACACAATGTTAGGATGGAAATATTGATTTTGTCTATTTCTCTGTAAGCACTCACAACACAAACATGAATGCAAAGTTGCTTGACTGACACTGAAAAAAGCACAACTGCCCCAAAAGCAAGTAAGGACTGGACTTGACCACGTTATCACTCTACAATGGTGTATAACAAATTCAGCAATGGCTATACTCTGATTTATTGCATATCTTTCTTTAATTCATATCTGAATTGGTGACAAGAATCAGATGAATCTGTACTATTCTGTGGCAGCATAGCAGTCTACTGCTTGAACTTGTTTTACTGCAAAATCCATTAAAAATATGTGTTTTGGCCATTTGAGTTTGATCTGATTACCGTAGTTATTATGATTTCATTAGAAGTAATGTCAGCATTCACTGCTGGAGACCTAACATCTTAACATAGGTCACAAGTGATAACGCATCCTATGCTACTAGTATACCTTTGTTTATATGTCAAAAACTAGTAGAATAACTTAATAGGATGCAATAGTGCAAACAGGGCAAACCTATGGGCTACAATAACTGCCTCAAAGGTAGGTTGAGAGGAAGCTGAAGAATAATATGGTAAAATTCTTCACTCTTAATAGGTATCATTGTTTTCAATTTTCAAATATTCTAAATTAATATAAGAAAATTACAAGTATTACTCAGATACAGTAACGGTTGTCTGTACAAAATAACTACCAATAATTACAAACATTTAATTCAAAGTACTGAATCACATCATGCAGAACATGAGTCATTTATCATTATTGACCTTAGCAGAAACAAATTTAGCCAAATCAATATGGATTCAAAATATCCATCAGGAAAGGCAATGATTACTTACAAATATTGGCAATTTCGTATGTACCCGTATTAATAAAAAGAAAACAGCTCTGGATGTTTCTTCCTAATGTAAAGGAATTGTTCCTTCACTGAAATTGTTATATAGAGTTGACACAATTGTACTTTAGTTCATATTATGGAAAAACTATTGGTTTTGTTGAGTTGTATTAAGTTCTGAAAGGGAAACAATTTGAAAAATGTTGAAGTGTGAAGTATAAAAAATGTATTTTTAAGTATTATTGCTTGTTGAAGTGCTTGTGGCTGTAATTAGACATTAAGGAACTTGCTTAGACTTATGGATTGGCATTTTCAGTATCTTGAATACATGTGGCAAATTACTATTTTTTTAGAGCTTACTGAAATCAAGCAAAAATGTAAACTTGTAGCCTTCCCTGTAGAGTGCTATTTTTCAGTGTTTCCACATTTCTGGACATTTGGAATAGAATTTCAATATCAGAGCATCAATTACTTTTCAAGAATCAGTAATATACCATGTTTAGAAAATAAATTGACTGCATGTAAGACTGCTGAACCTTGCAAAGTGAAACTGTCTCTGAACAAGAATAGTATTTTCTATTCAAACTTTGCATGGAACTTCACAGGGTTTTCTCTTATTCTGTGTTACAATTTCTTATGCTCTTTTCTTCTGCTACTTACAGTCCTTTTGCCTGTGCAACCTATGATTTTTTTTCTATCCATTTGCTTTTTAATTTATTCTTTTAGTTAAATTGTGGTAAAGTTTTGATAGTGGGGGTGGGGTGTGCTGAAGGGGTGTCTTCTGTGGGAGGTCAGTGGCTGCCTTATGGTGGGTACAGTCTGTTCCAACCATCTCAGCAACACATGTACCACAGGCCAAAGCTGAGCCCAACAGAGAGGTGTGTGGTGCATTCGTGAAAACATATTTTTAAAATGATAGCACACAACAAGGGTGAGAGAATGAGGGAACAAAGAGAGAGAGAAAGGGAGTAAACGCAAGAGAGACATCTAAGATAGAGAAATAGGAAACAAGTAATTTTCAGGAGGCTGCCCAAGAATCAGAAAAATCAGTTCATTGAAAAGATCAAATAATCAGAGTATAAATTAAAAAAAGGAACAAAAACTGCCTTGTGACTTTGTTATAAGTGACTTATTTTAAGGCTAAAGCTACTAGGACAAGAATTTTTGTCAAAACTAATAATGTTATTTATATAGCATTAATAACTAAGAAAGTTGAAATATATCTTGAAATAGTGTCAGAGATAAAGGAAAAAATGGTCAAATCAGAGAAGGTTATTTATTGTTTCAGGCACCTAAAATTGACTTTTTCTGAAATACGCCTAGCAGCTAATCCAAGTGTCGTCTCCTTTATGTGTGTTTTACAAGAAGCTAATAATTGTTTCACTTAGGCTTGCACAATCTTGTTCTAATACTTTGCTAGCGAAAGGAGACATTAACCCTAGTGTGCGATGTTAGATATCTATACTTGTAATGAAAGCTACTTGAAAAACCAAATGTGTCCTCAAAAGGGAAATTAGTGTAACTACTGTTAAGGGAAACAAGTGTTTAGACTCTTTGCAGCTTCAGAATAATTGTTAATTAGACAATGTATTCTGAAAGCCAGAGAGAGATATTAAGATCATATGATTCTTCCTCCTGCATAATATGGTACCTAAGACCTTCCTGAATTAATTACTGCATAAATTAGGATTAAATATAAAGGAAAACACCCTACCATGGCTAAAGCATTTACTGTGATGAGGACTCCACTTATGAACTTGATAGACAATTTCCATGGGTAACTACTGTGCTTAGATGTGAGTCACTCAGTTGTGTTTTTGGTAATATTATTTGGTAATATTATTTGGTAATATTATTTGGTAATATATGCAATTTAATAAGAGCAAGTGTAAGGTGCTGCATCTGGGGCACAACAACTCCATGTATCAGTACAGGCTGGGGGT
>JANHGL010015846.1:11121-37028 GCA_024611195.1 Ceyx melanurus | reverse complement strand
CAGAGCTCTGGAACAGGCTGCCCAGGGGGGTTGTGGAGTCTCCATCTCTGGCGACACTTAAGACCCGCCTGGATCTGTTCTTGTGTGACTTGGTCTAGGTGATCCTGCTGTGGCATGGGGGTTGGACTAGATGAACTACTAGGTCCCTTCTAACCCCTAATATCCATGATTCTGTGATTCTGTGATTCTGTGAATATAAAGTGAAGTTCCTCAACATAAATCAGTGATGGTAGTGCAACCATAGTCATTCTTCTAAGGCACTGAAAAAACATGGTAAATACTGATTGTCTTTGCCTGGAATTGTATTTATAAAGGATGAAACAAGGTCTTATTTTGTCAGAAGCTACTTGAATGTTTCACATTCCATTTCAGTGACAATATTAATTCAAATTTGATTATTTCAAGAAATGAAACTTTCCTACTTCCCTCTTTATGAGAATCACAAATGAAGAGATTGGTGTAAATATTACACTCTGTTATGAATTTGCCCACAGAATGCTAATTATTGTATTAAATTTAATATTAAGAGTATTACTGTATTAATGACTTATTTTCTCCTAGCTTGGAAGATAGGAACTATGAGTTTGAATTGAGGAATAAATTGTGAGGAGAAGAAAAGCGGAGGAATGAAAGACACTAAGAAATGCATAGGGAATCATCATCCAGAAGAAAAAAAGTTCAGGGGAGTTGAGACTATCCTAATTAAATTTACAGTATGAAAGGCAATATAAGGATAAAGTCAGAAAGTGTCATGTATGGCAGGTATAGGAAGCTGCTGGCAATGGCAAACAAAACACAAACGAGAATTAACAAGTGTGAGAGAAAAGTGTAAGGAATTCTTGGATGTAGGCATATCTGCAAGAGAGAAGTAAGCAAAAGTTACATGCTTACCCTAGAAAATGCAAGAGTTAATGGAGTTGCTGTCCAAGGGGTAATGGACAAATATCTAGTTGAACAATTGTTGTGCATGTTAGCTGAATCATCAACCATCTGAGAATTTTTAAACCATATATTCATTGCGCAGATCTCCCTAATACCATTACATTGTTTTTACAAAATTTTGTGATTCTTAAAAGTCTGGAAATTTACTTGTGATTTCTGAATACTTGTGGATAGAGACATTGCTATTTTTTTCCCTGTAGTAATGTCTCCTTCAATGAATATTGGTTATTTATCAGTGTATGGAAGATTAAAGGAAAACCAGCAATATCAGCATAGATGCTATTTTCTTTACAACCCAATTAAGAAGAATAATATAATCTGTACAGAGGATAGTATTTCTTCAGGGAATGGAAGAATGAGCATGCTTTCAAGGTGCTGTTAATCTCATTTATCAAAGGATCACCAAAATGTATCATTTAATACGAGAAAAGATCAGTTCTGAAGCAGTTGCTTCCTCAGTTTCTTCTTTTTTTTTAATGTGTTTTTGCCTTAAATTACATAGTAATTACATACTTGTGAACATTGAAGAAAAATGGTGTTGATAAATATAAGCTGGAAAGATGCTTCCATTTGCCTAATAAAGCAGTTGAGATGTCATATAGATAATGACACCAGCATTGAACGTTTTAATTCTACACTATGACCTTAGGAATTTTTTTCTATGAACAGCTTATTTTCCACTACCGTGGAAAAAGTTGTAACATATTGGAAACTACCAAATTGAGTGCAATACACTCAATACTGTCATATGATCTATGTTTCTATTTTTTTTCTTCTTAAAAAATAACCTGATGAAGTTTAAATTATAACATGGTTTATTCCAGTAGATAGAGATTGCAAAAACATGCATCTAAAATTATATAAATAAGATAGATAGCCTTCACCTACAAAATACTGTTGCCCCTTTTGTTCAGGAAGAGGTGGCAGTGATAGCAATACAACTTAGCAACAAATCAAACCATATGTACTTGATACAAATATATATATTCAGATCTGTCATGTAAAAAGTAGGCTACTACCTCTTCTTCTGTAACTTGTAATTTTTTTAAAAAAATTGTTGAAGAACTTCCTCTTCCTGATTCCTTGGACTTTGTTGAGTTTTTCTACTGATACCCCTCTAAGGGAATGCCACGAATGTCAAGGAATCAGTATTGTTACTCTGATAACACTTATAAAATATGGAGCTTTATTAGAAAATATAAGCCTACTGTGAATTAAATTCAGTCCAAGGTAATTATAAAGTGTTTGA
This sequence comes from Ceyx melanurus, assembly GCA_024611195.1. Lineage (NCBI taxonomy): Eukaryota > Metazoa > Chordata > Aves > Coraciiformes > Alcedinidae > Ceyx > Ceyx melanurus. The sequence continues at coordinate 34,837 of JANHGL010015846.1, read as the reverse complement.
AGCAGAAGCAATTTGTTTCATTAAAGGTCACCTATATAGCTTTCTTACCAACTAAAAAAGATAACCTGGACACCCAATGAAAAAACAATGAAAGCATTACACTCACTCCCTGCACAGTCATCCCAAACACAGAAGTCTGTTGCCTAGCAATTCTGACAGACGATTTACACTTTCCTGGGTACCACACATACCATGCAATCCAATAAAAAAACCTCAGGACAGTACATTTTCTAATGTCAAAAGTGGTATATTTTCCAGGCACATTATATAGCTGCTTGGAATGGCTCATATTTAATTTTGCAAAAAAAGTTGTTTTCCTCTTCGGCAAGCCCTTTCCTCTTTTCTACTTCTTCATTCACTCTGTCTTAAATAAATAAACATTTTCCAGTTTTTCTCTGATATCCTTGTCTTCCTGATGTCTGAAAGAAAAGAAAGCTTCTTTTGGTATACCCCTTGGAATTACATTGACCAGTAATACCATGTTATGAATTTTGAAAGCACTGTCAGTCAGAATTGGTTGCATTTACCAATTTAAAACAAATTCTGTTTCAAAGTGCTTTGCCTGCCATCCAGGGTAATTGGAAAGCCAGTTTGAAAAATCTTCTAATGTGCTTTTTAAAATTGACCAAGGCTGCAGAGGCAGCTTCTTAAACAAAATACAATTAATTTCTATCTGTCTAAGCTGATCAGTGCAGGCCGACAGTCTCTCTCTATTCTTTGTTTTAATGCATGTGAATTCTTTTTTTTTTCATTAGACTACACCTCTCTTTCATCTCCCTCTTTTCTTTGTGTAAATTGTCACTTTATGTCTTCTAGGAATCTCATTACATTGTACTGATTATCCATTGCTTCATAATAGAGGTGACCAACTGATATACTAAAATAACTGTAAATATTTTTTTCCTTTACAAAAGGTTGTGTTTTTTTTCCATGTAAGCCTTATGGTGACAGTGGTTCTAACATGTCAGATTATTAGGATTATCTGAATTATCCTAACTCATAGTATCTATTCAACTCCTTTTCTTTCTAGAGCAACACTGTTTGGTGCTATATAGTGACTAAGATGTTCCAAGGTGATATAGGTAATTTTTCCATTAATCTCAACAGCAGCAGTTATGTAAGAAAGATCCTGAAAGAATCAAATTACATCATCTGAAACTTTAAATTAGCAAAACAAAACAAAACACTTCCTGTGTCATCTTGAGGAGTATTCCATATTCCAGTGTTCTTCATAAGGCTTCCTGAAAATAAAACCCCAGACCTACCTGATTAATCTGTTGTTTCTACTAGTACATGAGAAATGTCAATCAGAAAATAATTATTCCAATTGTCCAGATTAGAACAACACAATAAAATTAATGTAAAAAAAAATATTTGAGACTGATGAATTTATGAATTTGCTTTTTACTGCTGCTTATTGGCTCAGCCAGACACTTATTAATACCCAGAAAATGTCCCAGTCCTATATTCATAGCTTAACTAATATATTTTTCTTCCAAATAGAGTGATTTTACCAGTCTAACCCTAACTACAGTAGAAGATGAATAGCAAGTTTCAACTCAAACTTAGAATTCCCTCTGATTGCATGCATAATTTTTTCTAAGAATTCTAAGAATAGTTCCTTGTGTTTGCCTCAGGCTTGTGGGTTTTGTGTGTGTGTGTGTGTGTGTGTGTGTGTGTGTGTGTATGTGCGTGAGATTCTGTGTGTGTTTTATTGTTTGGTTTGGGTTGGGTTTTTTTCTGAAGAAATTAATACTTTTGAAAGTTAAATTTAGTTGCTGGTGTTGGACTTCAACAAGGCCTAATAGATTCCTTTCTTTTCCCTATTGTTATCCTGTGCTCCTAATATATCATTGCTTTTATCAAGTAAAGCAAATTAAGAAAGATAATAAAATTAGTAGAAGAGACATAGTATATGGAAAGGAGGATTAGGACTTTCTAGAGTCATTGCAGAACTTGAGAGTTTCTTATGAAGGGATGATTTTCTTCCCTTTTTTTATTAAGTTGAAACTGATTTTAACTATTTTGACATGCATCTTTTGATCTTAAAGAAAGGCTAAAATAAGCTCTCCCTGTAGTTTTTTGGAACTGAATGACAAGTCATAAAAAAATAATTAAAAACATCTGTACATTACTGGCTTAAAACAATTCTGAAGTGTTCCCTCCATTATTCTCATAGTTTATAGAAGAAGTAGTTTTTTAGGGGTTTTTTCAGACTGGATATCAGGAAGAAGTATTTTACCTTGAGGGTGGTGGATCAGTGGAACAGGCTCCCCAGGGAGGTGGTTGGGGCACCATCTCTGGAGATATTCCAGGTGAGGTTGGACAAGACTCTGAGCAGCCTGGTCTAGTTAAGGGTGTCCCTGCTCACTGCAGGGGGGTCTAGACTAGATGACCTTTGGAGATCCCTTCCAGCCCTAAACATTCTGTGACTCTATGATTATATAGTTTTGTTATTATGATAATAAACAAGGTGCTTTGAGTGAATATCAGGAGATCAGAAAAAGATAATGAGCCAGTAAAACCAAAACAGAAAGTTGTGCCAAACTTTGAAGGATGTTATTGAGAGAGGCATGTTAATATATTTTCATTCAAAAAAAATTGAATTTGCCACTTAATTCTATAATACTTTTTCAAAATATTTTTTATGATGTCCCTGAAAGAGGTCTCATACTTCTTCAGAGATAAAAATTTATTGCTGAGCCTTGACAGATATGTCTTTTAACACTTGTATACTAGTCTAGATGTTCATTAATATGAACATCTTAATGACTCTATTTACAGCATTCATTGGCAAACTACAGGACAGACCACTGCATTTTGCAACATTCCTGTTTTTTCAGGAGTGATCTTTCATTGACAGTATTGGCAGATTTTTATTTTCACCTAGAGCTCTGTGATCTGCAGGATATTTTATTCAGGCTGCAGTGCATCCTATTCAATGAAGGTGAAAAATGGCAGTGATCAACTTTTAGACAATGACTGTTGGGAGAAAATCAGTCGTCTGATTAGAAAAAAAAAAAAAAAGAAAGCTTAAGAGTCTTCTAACACTAAAAAGTTGATCTGCTATTTCACTATATCTCATTGAAAAAGCAACTTTTATTAGTCTTTACATTTTCCAGGTACATTATTCCTTCTGTAGTTTCAAAGGTATTGGCAGTAACAAGAAAAAATATCTTTAAGTTAGATTTTCTCCTAATATGTATCAGTTAGATCTGTGGGAAGAAATACTCTATACTTTATCATGCAGGTGAGCTGTAAAACCTGAAAAAACAAAGTTTGCATGATTTGTAACTCTGAATCTTAGATAGAAAAAAAAAATCTTTGTTTCAGTTATTTAAATAATATACTGTTCCCAATCAGACAATGACAGGTAAAAGGACAGTACACACAGTGCATAAAGAAAGACTGTAAGTAAATGTGAGGGAAAGTTTGGCTGGGGGGAAGGGGTGTTTAGGAAGGAAAATGAATTTAAATCTTAAATATTAAACTAAAAGATTAAAACTCAAAAATATTTATTTAAAGTACTAAACAGATGACAAAGGAACATAACAGTTTGTAACTTGAAAGAGCAAAAGTAAAGTGTCAGTTATCACTAGCTAGTGTTTCTATGAAAAAAGGTTAAAAGTGTCTGGGCATTTAAGGCACTAATATCTAAATAACTGCTGACAAAATATTTTCGTAAAGTTTCTAAATGGTAAAGCAGAATGCTCTATGTCAGGGATAGAGTAAGCAGTTTCACTGCAAAGTATGGACAGCTTCTGTACTAGCAGTGAACTTTTGCTGATGAACTATGGACTCTTTTAAGAGGCAGGTTTCTTGGACTCAGTCCAACAAAGCACTTATTTTGGACTTTAAACATGCATGTCAACATGCTAGACTTATTTAATGTAAAAACACATTAAATATAGCATTTATCATTATATAGCCTAATAGCTCTTAGCTTCAATGAGATCCTCCTTTGTCTTCAATTCTTCATTTCAACTGCTGCAAATCATTAAACTTTGACTCCATTGTTTTGATACACAGTAAGTGTATATGGGCTACAGCCCAAAATCTCAGAGTATTTAAACATCTACCTCGAACAGTGTGAGTGATTCTGGTCCCCCATATCAAGAGAAATACATGACCACTAGACAAAAGTACATAAAAAAGCAGTAAATTTGATATGAGTTATGTTTTGACATAGGTATAGACTAGGTGGATGAGGAATCTGCATTTTGGAGAAGAGGTAACAGAAGAGTAAGATTTTCATAAAATCAAGGGAATGATAATTCTTCCTTTGAGAAAGTATTTGATACAGGATCACAGTAAAATTGTCAATAGCATATTTAAAACAAATATGAAATGTGTGCACACTGTGCTTAATATACTTCTGGAGATTTTCATCGAATGTTTTTGGACTGGGAGAGACTTTAAAGATCATCTAGTTTCAACCCCCCCTCCCACTAGATCAGGTTGCTCAAAGCCCCATCCAACCTGGCCTTGAACACTTCCAGGGATGGGACATCCACAACCTCTCTGAGCAACCTGTGCCTTACCACATGCACAGGAAAGAATTTCTTTCTTACATTTAATCAAAATCTACCCCATTTCAGTTCAAAACCATTGCCCCTCATCCGATCACTAAAATACATAGTGTCCCTCCATATGATATCCCTGGATCCTTCTCTTCTCCAGGATGAACAACCCCAACTCTCTCAGCCTGTCATCATAGGAGAGGTGCTGCACACTTCATGGCCCTCTGTATCCACTTCAACCAGTTTGTGTCCTCCTTATGTTGGGGGCCCCAAACAGTACTGGACACAGTACTCTGGGTGGGGTCTTATGAGAGCAAATGTAAACTAATTCTAAGAGAATAATTCCTTATTTTGGTGGAATAAATGTATATTTTTAATAACCTCATAAAATCTAGGATTGTGGTAACATACACATGATGGTTCATGCATGTTAGTCTCTGGATAACTGCCACTACATTCAAGGACTCCTATCACTGAAGCAGAGAAAGTCTTGAAAACAACCATTTGTTTTCACTCTGATATTTTTTTATTCCTTCTTTGAACCCTGACTGAGTTATAAATTTGCTAGTAACTTTGGATTGTAATGCTGAAAATAAAGTTGTTGGGTTTTTTTCCCACTGTTCTTCTAACTATAGAAATGAATGAGCAAAAAGTTTTCTTATTTTGGGAGCTAAATTATGCCTACCCACCTACACACACAGTATTTCTAGTCAATATAGGAGTTACTGTATTAAGAATTGAAGATTGATTTCAATTACCATAGGCAGTCCACTAATAATATAAGTTGCGATGCCTCCAAAACAGTTCTCTGAATGAATCAAAGAAACCAAGGAAGAAACACAGAGCTGTTAAAAACCCACCTAAACAAAAAAATAACCCAACAAACCACAAAACAGAATGAAAACTGTAAGCCCTTAAAACCATTCATCAAGATCATAGAGAATAAAGCTACACAATAGAACAGAGTACCTGTTGTGGTTGAAGAAACAAAACAATTCCAGTGTATATAAAAACCTAAACAAGATCAAACAAAATTACAAATGTGAACAACATGCAATGTAAAAAGTATTTAATATGCACTAAATCCTATACATATACTTTTTAATGCAGAGTGATTCATAATAAAAATTGCACATCAAAATACTGTATTTCTATTCCATGTTAAATTAGCTTGGAAGCAAACTCAGGACTGGAGAGGTCTGGCATGATTCTAGATACTCTAGGGGAAAAAGCACCAATTTTCCATGCAGCATAGTCTCTGTTGATGAAATGAATACATTGTACTGTTACAGTGTATTGAATTGAGCTTTTGGGCCAGTGGTGACCTAACGCAAAGATGGCTCATTGAGAAATAATTTTTTAAATGACATTTCAAATGGAATTTGTTATAAAGTCTGTGAGGTGATTTGACTTAAATTGAGTCATCAATATGACCCACCACATAACCCAAATAATGGATTTCTTAATGTACTTTCATCTCTGAAGAGAAACACATCCAAGAATGTCTTATCTACCCCAGGTTTCTCTAAAGATAGCATGTATGCAAGCACAACATTGTATGCAAGCACCTTTATTTGCCTTAGAATTACTGAGGAAGCTCCAGCCGAAGACATTCATAAACCATGGTTCTATTTCATAATGACAAATTCATTTTAATTAGCTCAAATAAAATTAAATCCCCATGGGAAAACTGGAGTAAAGGGAAAGAACAAGGTAATGAGCTTGTAAAGATTAGTTTCTAGTGCAATAGCAAGGTGAAGAAAATGGAAGGCCTTATTGGATATCTTGTGATATCCACTATCAAAAATATCTGCAAAGTTGAAAATTGAGCATCATTGTCCTTAAAATAGAGGTTCTGCAACCTCTGTGAGGATATTTCATTGAAGAAGCAAGCTAAAATTTTCTAAATAACTTCTGTGACCTCAAGGAAATATTTCCTATGAGCTTCAATGAAAGCCAGAAGCTGTCATCTACTACTTAGCATCATAAAACTAAATTTGCAATGTATACACTTTGTACTGATATTTATGGTAGTGGTAGTATGTTTTTAGAAGGCTCCAAAATGAAAAGCCAAGTGGGGAGAACATAAATGTATAATTACAAAAGTTATAACTCCTTTTCATTCAAATTGTCAGTTCACAACTCAAGTAGCATGATCATTCAGCATTTTTTGTAGGGATTTGGTTTTATGACCCTTTCTTCATGGAGTCTGTACTGTATCAGTCCTCCAGGAAACTGCAATACATTCTGTGCTCTTTGGAAATTTCAGTGCCTCTGGTGAAACTAAAAATGACAGGTTAGCAAAAATTCCTATGACAGTTTCTATAAGCGTTGCTGCAACCAAATTCCAGGTGGACATTTGCATTCAGGTGACAAGATTCCAATAGTGGTTCAGTCAGACACATCATTTATTTTTAGTTTGCAGGTATAAACATGCCACTTTCTGAATGATGCTTAATTTCACAGGTGACTTTATGTAACATTACAGAGGTGACTGCTTGATGTAAGAAAGGTATACAGATTTTGCAATCAGCTTGTAAAGTTAGTCAAGTATTTTGGCACTTAGGGAGATGATGTATAAATGTCAGTCAGTCATTAAAGGAGATCCAAACACCATCCTGAAATTTTAAACAAAATCCAATTACACGTCATTCACATTATTTTGAGACTCTCTCATATCATTGAGATGGAAATAATAAATACTGCATTGACCATATTTTTTTTATACTGGGGAGATTACATCTTCAATTATCTCTGACATCTTATTTAAATACCATGTATACTCCAAACAAAATTGACAAGAACTGTATAGAACTCTCCATGTAGAATATAAAGTCCTTAAAAACCATGCTTGGCAAAAACTGTCAAACCCGAAATACAAACCTGCAGAACATCTTTCTTTAGTATGAATGTGTTCAAAGCAATGTAGCATCAGTTCGAGAACTGCATCTGAGTCAGTCTGGAAGCAGACCTCATTTAATGGACATTGGGGACAATAGACTATCTACAGATGGGATAAAGCAGGAATCCCGCTTCAGTTAGAAATCCTAAAAATGGCTAGTGCAACCCAAGAAGTGGGAAAAGTTAAGCAGGGACCAAGGTTCACAAGGTTTTACCAGACTGGAATCGCAGGCATCCCACCCACTACACTGGCTCTAGCAAGGATGATAGCCCTATCACTTTTTGTGCGCTTCAAGAAACTTATGCTTTCATATACCTATTTTATCTCATGTATAATTTACTTTTCCCTGTGTCAAAGTGAGAGGATTAAGTCCCATGTGCTAGTTTTAATGTCTTTGTTCTTTTTTTCTTTGTGTAAGCAATGAAGAGCTCCTCTGGGCATTAGAGTTGAAAATCAATTCCTCTAAAATAATTTTAATTTCTCTGCATTTATAATGAAATAAATGAAGCAGAATTTGACTCATTTTTTCTCATATACACATCTATTATACAATCATGAAAGTGAGATTTATGAGATTTTTCCAGATTTAATTGCAATATAAATAAGTCATTTCTAGTCATAACTGACTTGCATACTGTCAAATCTGTAGCACCGAGGTATTAGCTAATTCTACTGGTTAATATCTAAACAATATGTAGTAATAATCAAATATATTTATCTAGTCTTTCTTCATAACAAAATATTGTTTGATGAATATTTTTAAAGAATAGTTACAGATCATTTATATTATATTAGGCCTTATTTCTCTCTCAAGACAGTAATTTTTACCCCCTAAAGAAATATTGATTCCACTTGGAAATACCAGAAATAATTGAGAAGTTTAGTGATGAGAAGAAATCTATCTTCTGAAAGATAAAACACAATGAAAAACAGGTGATAGCTTACTTTATATTTACCATTAGATTACCACCAGAAGACTGACAGACTAGTTACTTTAGCAGTGACTAAGACTAGTTACTTTAGCAATGACAAAGACAAAAATAATCATAGCAGTGACACTACAGAGAATAAAAGGGGACCTTTCATTTAAATCCCTCCCTTCCAGGTAAAATGAAAGGCTCTCTGAATTGAAATATCTACTCAGATTAAACTTTCTAAGGTTCATTACTTTTTTGTTATTGTTATTTATGACAAGGCAAGATCACAAGTTTTATCAAAAAAAAAAGGAGTCTTTGTTAAGATCTCATAAGATTTTTTTAAATACTATCTTAAAAATCTGGTAAAGAACAACAAAATAATATTTGATAATTCTTTATAGGTTGCTATATCTAAATCATTATGAAATGGGAATCATAATGAAATGGATTTTCATTCAGAGTTAGTGAAATGGGGCCAAAAAGGTAAGGAAATGAAGATTGTTAGAAACAAGGATGAAGAATGAACAGTGTTCTTTTTAAGTTCCTCACATTCTTTCTTATCAGTAGAGTTTAAATTACTTGTCAACTCAAACTACAGTTAAAATATGTTGACAGTTGTAAACTTTAAGAGAAGCCAATGATGTTGTTGTCATTACTTCAATTTCATATTCTTCTACTTTCAAAATACTAAATGTAAGACAAGAAACGAAAATTAAAATTTCTACATATTGTTAGATATTCCATGTAAAATAATTTTGAGTTTTCAGTATTTTTTTTCTTCTATATGGCTGACCACATTTCTGTCCCTTACAAGTGCTATTAGACCACACCAGAAAAGCAAATGTATGATGTATGCATCTATACAGTCAGATTAAGTATATACAGCTTTCTTAGCTGTCATATATAAGACTGAAAATACATGAATCATAGAATCACAAAATGTTTAGGGCTGGAAGGGACCTCCAAAGGTCATCTAGTCCAGACCCCCTGCAGTGAGCACGATACCCTCAACTAGACCAGGCTGCTCAGAGCTTGTCCAACCTCACCTTGAATATCTCCAGAGATGGGCCTCATCCACTTCCCTGGGGAGCCTATTCCACTGTTCTACCAGCCTCAAGGTAAAATACTTCTTCCTGATATCCAGTCTAAATCTCCTCTTCTCTAATTTAAACCCATTACCCCTCGTCCTTTCACTAGAGACCCTTGTAAACAGCCCCTCTCCAGCCTTCATGTAGGCCCCCTTCAGGTACTGGAAGGTAGCTATAAGGTCTACACGGAGCCTTCTCCAGGCTGAATATGACATCATATACATGAATATAACAGCTTTTCACTCAGCAGGACTTAGTCAATACTGTATTTTTAAATTAATTCTTGTATCATTGAATTAATAATATATTTCACATACTGCATGAAGCAACAAATGACCATCAATTTGAGAAGCAATGTTCTTTGACAGAATCTCTGGTCAGAAAAACAATATATTTTTCTATTAGCTGAAGAAGATAAATTCTCCTTTTGAAATCAAACAACTTTTTTTATCTATCAGATTTTTTGTAAAAGAAAATAATAACATCTCCAATTTTAATCTTTTTTTTAGTTTACTGAGTAAAATTTTATGTCTTAAGAACACTGATGACTCTGTTGTCAGAGTTAGGAGAAATAAACTTATTTCTCCAGGAAAGGATCATACTATTTAAGGAGAGACTGATTTGCTACTTTGTATTTATATAGGAAACATTCTTAATCAGACATTATCTCCTACAGCATAAGGTAGAAGCTGGTCTACCACCAATTAGATTCATGACCCCTATATTCTAACTTTAAGATGTTGTTTTATACAGTTTGTACTCTCAAGCAACAGTCAGTTGTAAAGATGGGAAGGCAATCTTTGTTTCTACATGGAGAATCACTTGTAAGCCAAGAGCTGCTGATTCTGATATATTTAAGTTAGCACTGTTATCATGGCTAGCAGAGAATAGTGGTGTGGTTATCTTAGACTAGCATTAAGTAATTGACCAAGCAAGCAGAAGATGTATCATAATGGCTATCAAAGTTGCAATTTAAAGAATGGGGATCTTCCCCTGTAATTATAATTGTAATTAATATAGAAGCACTATTTCCAGTGGAGCTATGACAATTTGAAAAAATCATCAACAGACATGATCCACAATTCCTATATATAAACATACTGATGCATATATGAAGCTAGGAGTCCCTAAATAAACACAAATTTTATGTATTAGACTACTTGATATGATCAGTTCTGAGATTTCAGATTTCTGAACCCATTAGGTCATATTATTAAATCAAATAATGATGTTTGTCAGTAACTAGTACGATATATATTGTTGTCCCACATAAGTGTGTTTAATAAGTTTCCTCTATCATCAATTGTAATGAAGTCAAAGCACTTAAATCAGCACACAGCATCCTGAAGTTGTAAGAACAGCTGTTAGGAGAGGACAGAGCTTCTCCTGTATTTTACAAGAATGCAGCATGTGTGTTGTTACCTCTTGTCCTTTGTGGCAAGTTCAAGTTCTAGGGGGATCTAAAAACCCTGAACCAATACTGCTCACAGAGGTATTTTGGCAACTGCAGGAAGTTCTGGCTGTTGCCCTCTATAATATATCTTTGAAGAAGCCATGTGTTGTTCATAGACAGTTTACATTCAGGTGTCAGGAAATACCAATTCTGGAAATAGCCTCTAAATGTAGAGTAACTTTTCCCAGAAAAGTTAGATGTTCAGAAAGAAGGTTTTGTGTAAGACTAAAGTATAACATTAGACAAGGATGCACTCTACTCTAGGAAACTAAAAAATAAACAAGATGGTAACTAAAAAGACAGTAGTATAACCTACATTAAAGACAAAACTTGAAAATCATGGCTGCTTTATAGTCTTCCCAATGGCCATAAATATGTTAGAAAATACAGCTGGATGAAGAATTATCTCGTTTACTGAAAGAGTTTCTACAGCAAGAGAAATAAGATAGAAATACCTTTAATCACAACAAAGAAAGAAAAATAGTGACCTTAGTAAGAAACAAAGGGCCAGATTCTGATCTGGTATAAATCAGATGTTAGATTCCTGGCCTGGGGCATCCTGTGTCATATGAGAGAGCTTGCACACCATATAGCTTTCTCCCTTATTCCCACATTTGCATGCAACCTCAAAAGTGTAGTTCTGTGGGTGTTTTATTCCAGAATCCAAGCTTTTGAATGCTGAAATAATACTACAGAGAAGAAAATCTTGTTTCACAGGGTTTTGTATGACAAAAACAGATGCTATTTTAAAATGTAATTGGCCAAAGCAAAACTTTTTTCTATCTACAGTCAATGTGACTATCTCCCCCTGTCAGCGCAGTATATAGTGCAGAAAAAGCTAAAAAAATACATGAAGGTTGAAGGGAGCCAGAAGTATTGTTCCAGAAACATACTGGGTTTTGATTCATTTGATTTCACCTTCACAAAGGCAGCACCAAATCATTGTGGACTGATTACAGTAGTCTGAAAGAAACAATAATTGATTTCAATAATTAATTCCTTCTTACTAAAACAATGTTGATGGTTATGCACTCTTTTTAAGATCAAGTGAAAAAGAACTTTTAGCCAGGAGTCCATAAACAGTAACATTACTTTAGGGAACACAAATCCCCTAACATACTGTTGATTTGGGAAAGGATTGGTTTTACCCCCAGGCTATAACAATTTTATTTTATATTGTCTCATGTTGCCTCAGGATGACCCTGAGTTTCTCTCAGATTTATAAAACAAAGGAAACAAAATACTAAATTAGCTAATTTGACACTAGAGAAAGAGCCACAGAATTTTAAATATATAGTCTCTACCAAGTTGATGAAAATTATCCTAAATGTTGAAATATATTTCTAAAAATATGGTGAAGTACTGTAAAATTCAAGTGAGGACAGAAATTAAAACATTCTGTGAGTAATTTATTTTGTTTGGTTTTTTTTTTTTTTTCATGGGACTAGAGTGGTCTTTCTACATATTTTTATCTCAGCAGATTAAGTTCAGAACAAAAAATAAATTTAACATTATACATATTGCAACTTCTTTGCTGAAGTTTTTATCATAGTCATACTGATATCCATCTTGCATGGCCTACCATGGGTCTACCAAACAAAATTCTTACAAGCACTAATTTTTTTTTTAAGATTATATTGTTTATAACATAAACTGACAAATTAATATCAGGGGCTAACCCATTTTACACCAGAAGGATTTTACTCTCACATGCTCATATTTCCTGCATCTTGACTGTATCAAAATCCATATCAAAGTTTATTATTAGTGTTACTCCTATAAAAATGATATAAATATAAAGCAATCCCATATTCACATATATTCTGTATTAACTCCATGCAGGTACAGCACTCGACCTTGTGTGACTCCACTGGTCCCCTGACAATGGGTTTCCTGCTTTATAGATCAGAATAGATGGAAAACTAGGCCAGATGTTTTTATTATTAGATAGATTAGCCCAAAACTAAAATTAGGAAAAAATACTGGATCTGATTTACTGTTAGTATATGATCTGTTCTTGCATAGGGAAGAATGGATAGTAGAGCAGAGGCAAATGGCAATGTATTAATGTGGGCATGGGAGTTCCATACCCTCACCCCCAACTGCTCTAAAAATGCTGATCAGAGGGCCCCAACCTGGTGATGAAAGCTGATTTTTGACAGAGTTCAGTAAAAACATTAAATAATTTTTAAAATAGTGCATGAGAAAGTACTGACAGAAATATTTATCCCCACAAAAATTGCTTGTCTGTAGATGTTGAAGCATATATAATTTCAAACTTTTCCTTGAGTGTTTCCTTGAAAAGATTAATTTTCCTAAAGCATTATGGTGAGCTACCAGGCAGTAACATCCATGATTCTGTTATCAGTTAACAAGACCCTTCTTTTACACTGTGCAAACTATGTTAAAAACTTTGGATAAAAACATAAACTTTTCTTAAAGTATTTCCATTTTAGTATAACTAAATTATGAAAATTTCATGCTCTGAAGCAGATTATTGCAAACTTTCAAGAATATAGGAGATTTTGTCACAACATGCATATTAAAAAAAAAAAATAAAATCCTTATATTGGTATAAGAACTGCAATAAAAGATTTCTCTGGATGTTTTAATAAACCTTAATCAAGCTCCCCAGAATTTTATGAGAAGGGTAAAGATGATCACTAGACCTTTTCAAAGCTTTTCAGGAAAATATTTTATTCACCAAAAATTTAGATTTAAGAAGACTTCAACTGTTTATGGATTCAAGCTTAGTTTGTATAATTGCCCATGCTAAAAACTCTGTGTGTATATGAGAAACTGTGTATTGCAGGACTGTTTCAAAAACTTGGAATTCAAAGAAAAATATACAAAATATAATGAAGCTGTCCTTGGTTTTGAACTAAACAAAACGGGAATTTTTATTGCACTGGGGAAAAAAAAAAAGTAAACGGTTGTAAAAGATTATTTTAATTGTTAACTTTGATGAGTGAAGTAAAAAAGAAACCTCATCAGTGATGTACTCTAATCATCATCTCTGTTGTGTGTGTAAGTGAACTGAAGCCTTACTTGAGATTTTTGTGATATGACCAGTTAGGGGTAAAGTGAAGGGTGAAACCAAGTTTTATTTTAGTGATCTACTGGTTGGTTTCCTATTGACTCAGAAAACACCATATCCTTTACAATAGCAAGTATTGGATCCTGAATATCTAGAGGGACTTTTTTCCCTTCAGGGTATGGCAATAGCAAAGTCATTTTCTGCTAGTGTTAGGTGGCTGCTGAATCATGTTTTTTATTATTGCAGTAGCATGAGCTATCCCCATGCAATCTCAGGCAAATTGCTACTTTATTAATCATTCCTCCAGTATGGAGATAGCACAGATCTATTTATTCTCTAACCAGATTTTCTTATTTCTCTGTCAACTGGGTTAAAGAGCTCAGCACAATAGGAGTTGCCACGTAGCAGCAATGTTTATAGCAAGTATGGCAAGGTAACTTCAAAATGTACACTTAAGGACCTTGCAGCTGGTGTTTAAAATCAGTCCTAGAGCAGATGGGGAGTACTCTCTCAGGAATGCATGTTCAGTTCTGAAAGCATGTTAAGTATTCCCAAATGCTACTTCTGCTGGGACTCTTCTTTAGACCAAAGTAATACTAAATGGAGGTTTTTGCTCTGCAGTTATATCTCCACTTTGTGGTCATATAACTACACACATCTGCATATTTGAAGCAGTTCAACCTGCTTTGCTCTGCACTGTGTACTTACATGCAGTGTTGCTGGTCTTAGTGAAACGAGGGGTCTCCAAAGAGGCACAGCATTCAGCATGTCTACCATGGCAAGTTGCCAGTTTAAAATCACTTCTGTGAAGAAACTGTTTTTTGTATGTGATATAAAGTATATTCTGTTGTTTTCTCAGACATGCTTCCACTGGAAAGGGAGAACTAGCTTTGGAGGAAATTATGGTGAGAAAGAAGCAGTTTTCTGTTTGCCTCCATCAGGCATTGCCTGTCCCATCAAACCTGCAAAAGAGCAGTAATAACATGGTAACAGTCACCTTGCTGACTCACCTAATTTAGCCCTTTGTCTCTTCATCTACTTTTTATTACACCTCACCTTATTCAGTTTATGATTGGATTCACTGAAAAATAGGAAGTTCATTATATCTCTCTAAGATCACATGCAAATTTTACCTATATATAATGTAACATAAGTATGCACATTTATGACTGTGCATAAATGCAATATGCATTCTTACTGTGACACAATATGCAGTGAGAACAGTCTACATCTGGTTAAATCCAAGAAATTGGAAGAATCATAAATGTTAGATGTGAGCAATATATCACATGAATATTAGAAAGATTTTTCCCTTTTGCAAAGCCACAGTGATAAGTGTTTCAGAAATACAAATTAGTAGTATATTGGAGACTTGAGGAATCAGAAAAGCTACTTAAAGAGATGCTGCTTGTTCATTGAAAATGAACTAATGAGCAATGCATTTTCTTCCCATGTAAACTGACTGTTCCTGTTATTCCAGATTCCATCTACTGCTCTGCAGCCTTGCCTTTGCATAACTTTTCCAAAAGTTTAAACAAGGATTAGACAGAGAACTAGAAAGGAGCTTTCTGCTGTTATTGCTGGTTGCTGGTATTTTAAATGAAGATTCCAACTGATATTCCTCAACTGAGAGACTCAAATTAAGGAGATTTGCTGACTGTTAAAGTTCCATTTCCACAGTAGAGGAATAAGCAGTGTGACACACTCTGCATCACAGCAGTGCAGTTTTGGCCAAGATCCAAGTGAGCAAAGGCTGACTTAGATCTCAGTGGGTGGTGGCCATTACACATTTTAGGCAGGCTATTCAAAATTGGCATGTGAACTAGTTCTATCAGAGAGGAGAAAGTACAGCTAGTAAAGTCACCTTGTGACATCTGCCCTCCTGTTCTGGGTTAACTTACAGAAATGGATCTTTCTGAGATAGAGCCCTTCACAAGAGGTAAATCAAACAAAACAAATTGAAGATAATTTGAAGTTGTTAAAATCAGGACTGTTTCACCAAGAATTCCTATGAAGTAGGATTTCCAAAGGGCTTCTGCTGTGACAAAGCATTTGGCAAAACACTAAGATCACTGTAGAGCATGACAGAATAATTATTCCTAGCATTTAAACTGATCAAGTGTATCAAGTAAGCATTTTGACATCCAGTCATTAAAATTATGACAATTTATAGTTAAATGGAAGTCTAGACATCAAATTTGCCTTAGATTTCCAGTTCGTTAGCAAAATGAAGTTTGACACAAAGTTTGGAATATTTTTAAACACAAAAGTTAATCACTGTATAATGCCTAGAATCATCATCAGGACCTTTCTAGTCTTAGAAGTAGGATACAGGGTCAGAAGGAGTACTGCTGCTTCACTGGTGGTGGTCAATATTAAATATTTCATAATTCAGTTATCACAGAACATTGTAAAAGACATAAACCACTCAAATGAAGTAACAGAAAAGTAAAATAAGCACTTAAATGTGTTTTTAAATGACTACACTAACATTTAGTCCACATTTTTTAAGTTGCTATGAATTTACTGTGAAGTAAATCTGTTCACATAGATACTACTGTATAGTGGCTACAAACTAAGGAAAAAATATTATAAGACAGAATACTGATGATAGTTGATATTAACCATTAAAGGGATACATGAAGAAGTGTGGCCAGCAGGTCAATGGAGGTTCTTCTTCTATACTCTGAATTGGTAAGACCCTACCTGGAATACTGTGTCCAGTTTTGGGCACCTCAATTCAGAAAAGACAGATATTTACTGGAGAGATTCCAGTGCAGGGCTACCAAGATGATGAAGGGAGTGGAGCATCTCCCTTATGAGGAGAGGCTGAGAGAGCTGGGGCTCTTTAGCCTGGGGAAGAGGAGACTGAGGGGGGACCTCATCAATGTCTAGAAATATGTTAAAGGAGAGTGTAGGGAGGATGGAGCCAGACTCTTCTCAATGTCATCCAATGACAGGACAAGAGGAAGTGGGAGTAAGTTGAAGCACAAGAGGTTTAGGGTAAACACAAGGAGAAACATTTTCCCAGTGAGGGTGACAGAGCTCTGGAATGGGCTGCCCAGGGAGGTTGTGGAGTCTCCTTCTCTGGAGATATTCAAAACCTGCCTGGATGCATTCCTGGGTGACATGGTCTATGTGATCCTGCTAAGGCAGGGGGGTTGAACTAGATGATCTTTCTAGGTCTCTTCCAACCCCTAACACTATGATTCTGTGTTTCTGTTATTCTATGAATGAGAATGTCCAAAGCTTTTATGAACTTGACGAGTTTTATGAGCTTCTCCAGAATGTTGATATTTCCTTTTCCTTGGAGGGAAGAAAACAGAGATAAATTTTGAAATGTAGATCACATTACATTTGTGAGCATATTTTTACCTGCTGAGGATTTTATTTTTTTTTAATAGAAGAATTCAAATGTAGCTAGGATTACCTTCATTTTGGTTTATAATTTTGTTTTTTGTCTGTTCAATAGGAATATGTTTATGCTGCCTGATGAACAGTTTAGGTAATCATTACTTAATAGAAATTCGCAAATTATTCTACATGAGAAATAGATATCTAAATCTCAGTATTTTCTGACAATTCAAAATTTATTACATAATATAAATCAATATTAGAAAAAGGGGTATCAAATACTAAATGTTAAAATACTTTGAAACATATGATGGAAGTGACAATCAGTCTGCACCTGAAGAGCGTACGAGTACAATTATCACTGCTGTACATTGAGCTGTTTGTGAAATCAGTAGTCCAAATTTCTTTGCCTGTTTACATGTAAGGCATAAATCCAATTTCTGTTTCACTAGTTGTCACGATCCGATATAGGTTGCGTGACAATTTTAATGAAATGTTTAAAGGTGATCCCCAATGGTGAAATTAAGACACAAATGAGGTCAAATGCCACATGCACAATGAGGTTTTATTACAATAGCAAAACAGAGTTTCTAGAGCAGACAGGAGAGTAGAGGGAAAATAGAAACAGAAAAGAGAGGAGAAAGCAGAGTACAGCAAGAGATAGTATAGTCACCACCACGGTCCAGCAACGACGTCAGTGGGGCCGAGATCTTCTTTCTTCCTTGCCCAGGAAAATGCTTCAGCTTCTAATCTCAGGAAAAATACTTTAACTTCTCCATCCCATAAGGCAGATTTATACCGTTTTTCCACTACACCCCCCTTCCTCCCCCTGTACAGGTGAGAAATTCCTTCTCCTCCTTCGAGATAAGGGGGATGGGTGTTAGCACAGTGCTTAGATTGACTATTTGGAGAGATCAGCCATTGTAAGTCGACAGACGGCCACAGGGTCCATTTATCGGAAAAGGCACTCTCGAGGCGCTGGCTTCAGACCCCTTCCCATCTCCAATCTCAGGCACACCCACTTCAGGGCATGAAGTTTACAATATTTCCAGACAGACAACAGACACCTTGATTGTCTTAACAACTTAGATTGTTTGAGTCAAAACACTATAGGATCTGCCTGTCACACTAGTACAATTTCAGTGTAGGGCAAACAAATTTGCTCTAAGTCTTTATGTTGTTCTCTTTATGGTAGGCATTTTACAGTGATTGAATTTTTTGTATGTAGAGTCCATTATTCACTATTAGTGATTGCATAGTTTTCTGGAAGTGGGTAAATCTGCCATTGGCATGTCATTGTAATACAGGGGTGAATATTAATATCTAGTATAATACCTGAAAATAATAATACTGTAAACCCCTTGGAGTTCATGCCATTTCACTTTTGTTGTACAATGGACTGGGGAGGAATGGCTGGAAAGCTGCCTGGTGGAAGAGAACCTGGGGGCGCTGGTCGATAGCCAACATAGCTAAACATGAGCCAGCAGTGTGCCCAGGTAGCCAAGAAGGCCAATGGCATCCTGGCCTGTATCAGAAACTGTGTGATCAGCAGAAGTAGAGAGGTGATCGTGCCCATGTACTCAGCACTTTTAAGACTGCACCTTGAGTACTGTGTCCGGTTTTGGTCACCACAGTACAAGAAGGACATTGAAGTGCTGGAGCAGTTGCAGCGAAGGGCAACAAAGTTGGTGAATGGGATGGAAAGCATGCCCTATGAAGAGCAGCTGAGGGAACTGGGTTTGTTTAGTCTAGAGAAGAGGAGACTGAGAGGAGACCTTATTGCCCTCTACAACTGCCTAAAAGGAGGTTGTAGCGAGGCTGATGTTGGTCTCTTCTCTCAAATTAGTAATGATAGGACGAGGGGAAATGGCCTCAAGTTGCATCAGAGGAGGATTAGATTAGATATTAGGATGAAATTCTTCACTGAGAGGGTAGTTAGATGCTGGAACAGGCTGCCCAGAGAGGTGGTGGAGTCACCATCCATGAAGGTGTTTAAAGAACTAATAGATGAGGCTCTTGAGGATATGGTGTAGTGGTTAGAGAAATTCTAGGACAAAGGTTGGACTTGATGACCCTGGAGGTCCTTTCCAACCATAATGATTCTGTGATTCTTTGATTCTGTGGATACTGTGTTTTAACCTGATGCCATCAAGACTATTTAAATACTGATATAACACTACTGAAAAAAAAAATTACTAAATATATATTTAACAATAAATATATTCTGTTAAGGCTTTCAGTTTTAAAGTACTATTCCAATAGGACTAAACATATTCACAACCTATAGAGGGACTCTGTTTCTGTTTTTTCATTTACTCTTTAGACAACGAGGTTTATATATTGTGTCAGAAGCTGTGATGGATTGTGGGAATTTCTTACACACAAAGAAGCTTAACATGATAGAAAGAGTTATTTAGCCCTTTTCATATTAAAGTTAGCATCATTCACAATGTAATCAATTATATATTCTTCATTTAAGGTAAATATACAGAAGATTCAAATCTTTCGTCTTTATTCAGTGTTCTTTCTATTTACTATTTAGCAATTTTTCATATATTTTGTATATAATTTTTTGTAAAAATGTTCCCATAGTTATGACAGTTTTAAAAAACTACTTGGATTTTGAGCCAGGTTATTCTGTTTGCACATATTAACAATAACATGACTTTAAAATAATTTTTCTAAGTTATATTTTCAGAAGTTTTGGCTATGTTGTTTTGGCTTAGCAAAGACTTAAAAATATTTAACACATAACCAGGTAAAAGTTAGCATTTTTGTATATGGGAAATTGTGAGTAGTCAATTATGTTATTCAACCGAAGCTTACTCTGTGGTTAATTGCTATATGATTAATTTCCTAATTTTTAACATTTTAATAATTTATATGGTATAATCCTAGCAAAACATAGTGTTGATTTTATCTTTAGCATAGATTTTGGGTTTCATTTCATGCACAACATTTAACATCTGACTGAATTATCTTCAGGTCTCCATTAAACACTGCATAAGTATTTTATACTAAATATATTGGTTGTCTGCTGCAATTAGTATTGCTGTTTGTTCAATAGAATACATTGGCATTTATCAATGATTTCTAATGCTATCTTAATACTGATATGCTGCAGATACTAATGGCAGCCATCAATCACAGCTGTGACTGAAAACTCTTAATTTAGTCTTAACAAAGAAGAAGTGAATTTCTCTCTTGTTTAATGTTTGCAAAAACCGCTTCAGTTATGAACCAGTATGTCATATCTTCTGGCAATAATGAAATAAATGATTCTGTCATTAAAAAGCAAGGGATATGTTAGGATTTCAGTTGCAGTTATGCATGGTTTTAAGAATCCAGGAAGCAAAAGACAGTTGACATTGCAAGAAGGCAAAGTACAGATTTGGCAATCATAAAAAAATGAAGAGAAGGATATTTTCCTTTTTGTTTAGTGTTTGTTTATGGTTTGTTCACAGAAAAATAAATTTTCTTGTGCATTTGTAATAAATAAATTGGATAATATCCAGAAATATCTCGGTAGTCCTAATCAGCATGCCCTTCTGATGGAAACAGAAACATCAGGAAAGCCCTTGAAAATTAACTAATTGATTGGAGAGAATACCAAAATACAGTGCTATATGTTGGATGTTCATTTATAAGGGAAAAATAAAAGCCCTGAAAGAATGACTGCTGATAAATAACCTTAAGGAGAATAAAAGAAACAAAAATGCAAATAGCAATGAAATTACATAGATCACATTCAGGAATGTAATAATGTTTTGAATAAAAGTTTTAGAATACCACATTTCTTGTGGAGTCTCTGTTCCCTTAGATAAATTCTGCAAATCAAGTGAAGACATCAAATATATGTAAACAAAGTTTCAAAAACACTCAAACAAAATGAGTTTGAGAAGCTCAAAAACTGCAGACACAAAAATCTCTGAGTATTTGTTTTTCTTGACTATGTGGGGTTTTTTACTAATTATAATGTTAGTTGTAAATATTTGAATTTTGAAATATTCAGACCAAAGACACTTCTTATCATTCTTTGTCAAAGTGTGATTGACTCATCTTTATTGTGTACGGACAGATTTTACATTTTTTATTTAGGTAACACTTCATAGGATTTCTACTATGGTTTATGTCCAAGTTCTAAGTGTGCTAACTGTGGAACACATAAACTCTTTATAGATCATTTAGTCTGACCAGTAATATCAGTTACACTTTTGGATGCAAAAAATATACTCTAAATATCTTTAAAATAGCTGAACATTATAAAAATGGGGAAATTGTCTGCTTTTTTCAATTAGTCTAATAAAGGATAATATGACCTGCTTTGCTAGTATCTTATTTTTATTATGTCCACAATAACACCAATAGTACTAGCTAAACACATATACTGTCATTATTCCTCTCCTGTGAGGATTAAATGGACCAATATTTATACATACTACATTTTCTTTTTATATTTGTATTTTGCCCATTTTGGATACTAAAATGCAAACATTAGTATTTTAAAAGATCTCTTCTTCCCATCATGCCACACAGTCAGAAAGCAAATAATTTTTGCCTTATTTGATAATGTATGTATATGTATGTATAAAATAATTTAAAGGCCTTTGTTTTACTGTATTGTGAAATTAAAAATCATGCAGTCTCTGTAATTACATTGTCCTTTGCCGTCTCTTTAAAAAAGAAAAAGACTGTGTTCAAATTTTCCTCCTATTTTATTTGCACCCTATTAACAACTGTTACTAGAGCTTTAATTATGCCCCTGTGATTGCAGAGATGCGGCTGACTTGTGTCATTTTCCTCCCAGGGGATGCTTTATAATTACCAGCATCCATCGTGTCTGCCTGTAAGCTGATGCTTTTTTATTACCAGTTCAATAATCACTGCATCCTTGTGAACATCTGCTCTACAAGCCATGCATCGAAGGTCCCAGTGCCTGTCACTCGATGCTCCCTTGCTGTGGTGACCCTTTTGCCCTCACCTTCAGTTTATATCTAATTTGCTTAGCAGAAGCTTCATCCAGATTGCCTCACAGGAACACAATTAATGCTTCAGATATGCAAACAAAGAAATTTTCCTTCTTTTTTTTTTTCCTTTTTTTTTTTCTTCTTTTTTTTCTTTTTTTTGTCTTATTATCTCATGTCATATCCTATAATTTGTATTCACAGCAGGGTGAATCAATATAAATCCCAAGAAAAATGTTATTTGGTTGGTTATCTAGCTTCGTAACGAAAAGTATGTAAGTAGTGAAGATTTTTTCTCCATGAACACCCATATAGTATTCTCAAATAAAAGATAAATATCAAGGCTTTCTGAATATATTTTCATATAATAAAAGTTGTAGAAAAAAAAAGGAAATGTTTTCTATATATAGTTATTAAATGTTTTCTATACAAGAATTCTTCAATGCAAGAATTTAAAAGGCAGAAAATTGCTATTTTTATGAACATGTAATTTTTTATGTTTGTTTATATTTTTATATGGAAGTGCATGAAGTCTGAGTGAATGTCTCTTGGTAAAAGAGGATTGTTAGTTGCAGATATGGGTCTAAAGTAGCAGATATGTCAGAAGTAGCTGGGAATACCATCAACTTGCCAAGTTGACTCACTCATTAGTGATGAAGGCTTTAAGCCATGAAGAATTCTTCCAGTGTTATTTTATTACATTGGCCTACCTTATCAGGCCTTCCATAGCCAGGCAGCGTACAACAGACCTTCAAATGAAATATAGTAAACACTGTGTGGTAAAAAATCAGTGATGTTAATGTTTCTGTCTACATGTTACTGTAATTTGTACATGTCTCTAGTTAAAGATTTTCATCTAACCTAGCTAAATTCTTAGAGCATAGACCACTGATATTATTTCCTAAAAAGAAGGATGCCAGAAAATTAGTAAGTGCTGCACATCCATTTTGAAAAGCAGGAAAGTACTAATTGGAAACATGTACTTTTTCTTTGTGGACACTATAGTTTCTGGCAATTTTAACCTCATTTCTTGTTGATTAGAACTGCCTTATATAATAGTATGATCAATGGTTACAACACATTATTTAGTGTTTCTATAGCAATGCTGTTGTATGAAATTATAAAGGTTTGACTACAGCGTTCAATAGGCTTATTACAAACCCTGTGAGCCAGTTCAATGAATGTAGCTGTAACTACTGTGCCTAGGGTGGGCCTGAAATACTACCACAAGAAAGAATGGAAAGCACTTGCTTGGAAGACTTTGGTTACACGGTTGTAATCCTGCATGACAGTTTAGAGGAATTTGAAACCTAGAACGGGTTGGGGAGGCACTTCTGTGCACTTGTAGGAAAATACAACCTCATAACGTCCTTTTAAGTCATGTGTTACTTGCCCTGACTATGCATTGTCGCGGTTTGGAGTCAGGGCAACCCCCAGACCGATAACAGACCGCTCTCTTTTAACCCCCCTCCCTCCCCAAA
>JANHGL010015845.1:33719-47007 GCA_024611195.1 Ceyx melanurus | reverse complement strand
GAGAGTGGTCTAGCAATAACCTCTGCCATCTCCCTCAGCACTCATGGGTGTATCCCATCAGGGCCCATAGATTTGTAAATGACCAGTCTGCTCAACTGTGACCAGTCTGCTCAATTGAAAATTTAATGCCGCCTACCGACGGCCGTAGTCGGCAGGATACGAACCTGCGCGGGGAGATCCCAATGGATTTCTAGTCCATTAGGTAGCCCACATCCTCCCATGACAGATGTCCCTCACCAGCATGTAGCTCCTCTGCTTTGCATTGGTGGCATGTTAAAGAGCCACATTTTTTTGCAGAGATGCATTTAAGGTCTGATCTTGTACAGTTCTCTTTTCATAGGGGAAAGCTTGCCAGGAAGAGAGGTAAATATTGAGTCTAATAGCATTTTGCACTTCAGTTACTATTGGGTTGGCTTAGACTTTTTTTCCCCTCCTCCTGTATAACTTGGGTGTCATTCATGAGTATTTACAGTGAGACTTATGTTGTTGGTGTGGTTTACATTCAGCTATTAACACTTCAAAGGAAATTTTATCTATTTTCACTTTCCATTTGCATTGCAGTGAGATCAACGTACCCCAAGATTTTCTTCTCCTCACCAAGTGTACATTTTTTATTCTTTTTGGAGAAAAACGCCATATGACAGAGGATGTAGAAATGGTTCTGTAAAAATAAATCAACAAAATAAGTAGTTCCTTCTACTTTATTGCTATAATTATAGACTGTGCATGCAGGCCTTCCTACATTTGCGGATTATTTTTCAACATAGATCTTGAATCACATTTTAAATTGGAAATAGAAATTAGTATGAAATGTAAAGCTAGGCTTTTGTAAGTCCAATATTATTTTTCAATCAGTATTTTTAGCAGTATTGCACCTAAAGAGGCTCATCTCAACCTCTGGCTTCAAAAAAAACTGCAAGTGAAATCCCTCAAATCAGAGTCTTTTATTCACTCCACATGTTATGTTGGATATTCATGCTTAAAAATGACCTGGGCTGGAGTTTTTGAGAATATCACATATCCGCAGACAACATCAAATTCAGGGTGGTCATATCAATTCTATGTGATAACCAAAAATATGTTTTTTATTAATTTTATTTCCAGGACATTTTTCCACCAAGACATGCTAACCCTTGATATAAAGTATATCTTAAATGCTAACACACATTATGTAAAAACATTGCAGTGCCAGATATTTAGGTAAAGAGAATATTTCTTAAAGGCTGAGCTTAAAAGCTGGAAGAAAAAGCAGAATGTCTCAGATCAGAGGCCAGGGCATTCCAGAGTACAGTAAAAATAAAGGTAATACCTGTTATACAGAAACTCATCCAGTATGTTCTCCCCCCTGGCTGTGGGGTCAGACTCTCTGGGCTGATATGTAGGTCCTAATCCATGTCAGATACGTAGCACAAGAAGTTGTCAATAAAGTAACTGGTAATCCATTTTGATTGCATTATCTTTCCTAAAACTTTTCCTGGATTTCTCAGTCTTACTTTATTTGCTGAGTAGATATATGTATGGTGCTAACCAAAGTAAAAGTAAATATTAGTTCCAGTCACTGAAATGTTCATCAGAACTTCCTGTTGTAGACTATTCCCATCATTCTTCCTAATTATCCTAATATAATCTAATATTGTCATTCCTTAGTTATACTTAAACAACTGCCTTTCTGCCTTTGAAAAAGAACAGGTTCAGTACCATAAACTTGAAATGTAAAATCCAAACAGGATATCACATCTCATAAAGAAACTATGCATATTACACAAGGTTTCAAATGCAGAAGCAGATACTTACAAAACATGTGTCTCAAAATGTAACAGAAGCATTTCGAAGCAGAAGCAGCTGCACACACTCAATTTATGTTTCCTCAGCATCATCTAGAGGCAGATTTTTACAGCACTGGCTACAGTATTTGCAAAAAATGTATGCACTTGCTCCTTGTTAGGACACGTTGCTTTTAGATACTGAAAAGCTATATATTTGGTTTGTACTTAGAAGATGAAACCTTCCCACAACCTTCAGGTGGTACAGTGATAATTTTTGACATGCCTAGTTCATTCAAGCAAAATCTGTAACGGTGCTTGAAATCACCAGATGGTGCTGTTAAAGATAGCTATGCAAGTTCATCTAAAAAGAATATGTAGTCAGTCATGCCTTGGAAGAAATCCTACATGAGGAATGGTGAAGGTTTTGAAGCAGCTTGCTTGCCCAGCAGTTAACCTCATTCCTAATTCCCATTTGGTGTTGTCTTTATTTGAGGTACTCAATAGCTGTGACATGCTATTTCTATGCTATGAAAAAAGCACCACAGAACACACTTCTGCGTTTAGAGGGTGGGAATATTTCATGACCCATTACTCTGCCAGGGCAGCCCAGGGAAGGCATTTACTAGTTGGTCCCAATGCATATGAACCACTTAGGAAAGGAAGTGACTTAATGTTTGCTCTGTCCTGTTTGATCTCACTGCTGGCACTGCAAAGGGGTTCATTTAGTTCCAGTAACAGTAGTGTTCATCTTTTCTGATGTGAAATTGCCTAATTCCATAAAGCTCTTTTATATAGACCACTATGATGCCTCTAATGTTAAAGACTTTTAGACCATATGACTGGGCCATATTTCAACTATTGTCCTACAGTAGCAATGTTTCACAGTTCATCACTGGCTCT
Organism: Ceyx melanurus; assembly: GCA_024611195.1. Taxonomy (NCBI): domain Eukaryota; kingdom Metazoa; phylum Chordata; class Aves; order Coraciiformes; family Alcedinidae; genus Ceyx; species Ceyx melanurus. Next base: position 44,341 of record JANHGL010015845.1, on the reverse strand, counting down.
TTGAGCTATCCTTCCCTTAAACCACTTGAAAAAAATGAAAAAAAGTTGTAAAAGGCAGTTCACAGTTTATTCCTGCTGGGGAATGCTTATATCAACCTCTGAACTTCTGTGTTTCTGGACTGAGCAAAAATGGATGCACTGTTTCTTCTCATAAACAAATTGTTCCCATGTTCTGTGGGAATGTTTATATCCAAAAATGCTCCACGTGCAGGTGGTGACCTGCAGGAGTAAAGTACTTCCTACTGCACCAAAACTGACCCTTCACATGTTAGCTTCAAATAGGGAGGTGTGTGTCTTCAGTTAAATGGTATTTCTAGCAATCCAAAGTCCTTGGCATCTGAAACAGTGAGTTCTTCACTGGTCTGCTCCAACACTGGCAATCTTAAATGCTAAGAAACTACATTTACAAAGCTACATTTGTTCTGATTTGGCTTATTTTTACCAGATATGTCTTGAAGTTCTAGGTTATTACAGCAAAAATAATATGCACATTAAGTAGTGCTCTTATTTAAGAAAATCTGTTTAATAGAAATAACAATAAACTCAAGATTTATTGCATCTTATGAAATAAATTTTCATTGCAGTATTTAGTTTGTCACTGTGTGAATTGAGGGCATGCCATGAAAAGGATAATGAAGAGGCATGAGAAATTCCAGTAATGTGGAATGTCTTGATTTTCAAGCTTTTTCATCTAACTGAAACTTATAAATTGGAATCAGACTCCATGTAGAGTTCTGATTGCTGCAGGAAAACAATCAATTTATTTCTAACAGAAAACAAGCATTTTCTTTATCTGGTTCACTGTAAGAAGTGGTGAATAGACTTTTATTTTTGTTAATGAATTTTCCTAAGTTGTTTTTTTTTTTGCAAATGGTTGGTCACAAACAGGTATGTGGAACACAGAGAAACAAGAATAGCTCTTGTATTCTCAGCAGTGAAATGCTGAAAAGATTAGGGCTTGTGCCACGTGTGTCAGGATAAATGAGTAAAGTCCCACCTCAACACACCAGAAAGTTTGGATAGACTTTTAAGAGTTGGTGCTTTACCTCAAAAGAAGATTGATATATTACTATAAAATTGAATTTGATAGTCTGTGTCAAAGGGAAGGAAATTGAGCATTAATTGTCAGTGATGTGGAAGATAGCTGATTGGACATACGCCAGAATGCAAGTACTCCTCTATAAATGTGCTTCATCCATAGTGGATAAAACTCATTTTCAAAACAAAAAAAAAAGGTAGTGTTTATCCTTGAGTAAGAGCAGACATATCGGAAATTAGCTGTAGATTGTTTCAGAACAATTCTGGGTAAACTGTCCCTGTAGGTAACCATCTAATAGTCACATTTCTGTGGAAAATTGACAAGATCTTTTTTCCCAAACATTTAACTTTTCCTCAAAAAGGGAGACAGAGGTATGTAGAGTATCCACGTTGAAATACTTAATGCTGCACTGATTCATGGCTTGATGAATACTATGACTCATCATGATTAATCTATTATTACTATTTTTTTAACCCTTTATTATAAAACTATGGTTTAAAATTGTTATTTATCCAAATTATGGCAACAGCTAGCATTGCTCTGAGGATCTGAGCACTGTTATACTATCTGTTTTATCACATGTAGGTAAAATGTAGACTAATTTCACAATTAAAGAATAAAATTACATATATAAGTTAAACAAACAAGTGGAGAGAAGATAAGGGAGCAGGGAAACAAACCCAATCAGCATAATGAATCTGTTAATCCCAGTTGCCTAGCCTTTGTGCAGCACATGACAAGACTTACAGTTGAGGTGAGAAGGCAACTAGAAGAAGGTAGTTTAGTGGATTGTTACTATTGAAGTGAAGGAAAGACAGAAGGACATGGAGACACAGTGGAGATACACACTGGACATATTATAGAGCAAGAAGGAACACTGGTAGATTGAAACACAACAATGCACTGCTTATTAAACTGCTGTTCTTCAATGAAAAATGATGTTCATTTTAAGTAGCTGGAAATTCAAGTACAAGTTACAAGAAGAGATTCACTTATCTTTGTAATTTAAAAGTTAGGATAGTTTGAGATGGACAACCATCTCCAGGATGTAATTTATCTTCTCCAAATTCGGGATCTAAGATGCACGGAATTAAATGCCATTTGCAGGCACCTGCCTCTTTCCATTAAATATTGAAGCAACAAAACCAACCCGTATATACTAGATGTACAACATCCAGACAAGATGAGTAGGTGAGGTAAATCTCACTCTAGATGAAGTCCCAGTATTAGTCTCTTGATCTTTGTGTTCATAAGTATCTTACTTTGGGACACACCTTTATATGTCCTATTTGGTATTTGGATTTGGTACATAGAACTAAGGAAGTCAAGTTGTCAAGTCCTATAATTCTGAGATCACTGAATTTGTGTGCTATGAGAAGACGAAATAAAGAATTGTCACAGAAGACGATGGATCTGAGAGGCAGCCCAGGGTCTCCGTGTCCATCTTTTGCTACTAGAAATATGAATGTCACAAACTTCTTAATAAAGTTGCTCCTTTATTTGGAGTTACTGTTCATCACTCATGTGAATTTATTCCCTCAAAACCTTTGTTTTATTAGATAAGAAAAAGTAGGAGATTCATCTTGATTTCACAATATGACCTTTTACTTCTAAGATAAACTCTAATTTATTTCAAAGCAGCCGAGTGATTTTTATGGACAATGTTTCAGAGTCAGAGCCATAACACAAGATAAGTGCTACGCTCAATATTTTCTGGTCGTTGAAAAGAATAGCTTATTCTAAATGATGTACCACTTGAGATTGGGACTGAAAGTAAAAATAACTATTAGGGGATCAATATTACTAATGACTACCAGGGGACTGCTTCAGTCTAGGCTGGGGTAAGACCATTTGAATCATGAGCTTGCTAGTCTGTGTCTATAATATAATAATGACTTGGGGATTACCCTCTGAGGTGGAGGAAAAATATCATGGAATGACTCAATCATTCCAAGCAGCATACCAATTATTGATACTGGGGTTAGTCCTTGGTTCATGCTGAACTCAGACCCCAGTCTGGGTGTAGTGAGTTGGAATGCGAGTTGGTCTTGGGTGATGAATACACCCAGGACCATGACAGCCATGTCACAGCATGGATCAGCTGTAAGTGCTCAGTCTGGACCAGGTTCAATTCAATCAATGAATGTAGATACAGCCAGATTCACCAAGTACGTAATGAGAGGTAATTATGCTTTTGAGTGATGAAGTGCTTTGAGTCAATTCACATTTTGTAGGGCTCAGGTGGAGTAGCAAGGAAGGAAAATAGGGACATAAAAAAAATTGAATAGAGAAGAATGGTTGAGTTGAAAATGACCATCTAGTTCAACTACCAACTTAGAATCATAAAGTCACAGAAGAGAGTCATAGGGAGCAGGGATGTCTTAACATTTAAATGTTTCCAGGGCTAGGGCATCTACCACCTATCTGGGCAACCTACGCCAGTGTTTCACCACCCTCATTGTAAAAAATGTCTTCCTTATATTTAGTTTAAATTTTCCCTCTTTCAGTTTAAACCATTACACCTTGTCTTATCAGAACAGGTCCTCCTAATAAATAAATAAATCAATCCCTATCTTTCTATAGGCTCAATTGAAGTACTAAAAGGTCACAGTAAGATCCTCCAGAGCCTTTTCTTCTCTGAGCTGAGAACCCCAACTTTATCTGCCTTTCTTCAAAGGAGAAATATTCCAGTCCTCTGATCAGTTGTGTGGCCCTCATGTGGACCCATTCTAACAGGTCCATGTCTGTCTTGTGCTGACTCCAGAGCTGTACATAGTACTCCAGGTGGGGTCTCAGCAGAGTGAAATGGAGAGTGAGAATCTCCCCCAGTTGACCTGCTGGTCACATTTCTTGTGATAATGCCCAGGATATAGATGACCTTCTGAGCTACAACTGCACATTACTGTCTCAGGTCAAGTTTTTAAAACACCAGTATTCCCAAGTGCTTCTTGATAGTGTTGCCATCAGTCAGATCATCCCCAGCCTGTACCAATACTGAGGATTACCCGAATCCATGTGCAAGCCTTGGTCTCATTGAACTTCAAAAGGTTTTCACACGACCAGTTCTCAAGCTGGTCCTTCTGGGTGGCACCCCTCCCTCAGGCATGTCAATCTCACCACTCAGCTTTGTGTCATCTGAAAACTTCCTGAGGGCAACTTGTCACATAGGAAGTTTGCATAATATTTCGTCTTTCTTTATCAAATGTAAATAACCTTCCCAAGGCTACTTTTGTGAATGGCTTTCCCTCTCTTCTGTGAGGAAATCTTCACTCTCAGTTACTTGGAGACTGGTTATTTGTTTGCAAGGTTGTCTGTAAACTTGACAATGAAGTTATTCTGAGATCTCTGATGAGAGATCTGCCCATTTGATTTTTGCCCTTTTCTGTGCCAGAAATGAAATAAGTAAAACTAGCTGCACTCAGGGTATACCCTGAATGTGTACTAAAGATTTATTCTCCACTATAAAACAGAACCATAAGATCTTCAATGTCATGTATCACCTGATAGGTGTGTATTGCCATTATCAGAGGAAAGAGTGTTATTGGAAGGCAGGGCAACAATTAATTGTGACCACCTTATTTAAATGTAGTGATATAATTTTATAATACAGTACACAGGACACTGTGAGAATATGGCCCCTGGAGATGCATGGAGAAAAAAAGAGAACTTGCCTCCATGTTGACAGAGATATTTCTTCTGGAATCTTAACATTAAAAAAGCTAAGGAGGCTTTTCAGAGTTAAGTCTTAAGATTAAAGATGTCCTGAAGCAAAAATAAGAATGTAATGCTGAGTTAGCCACTACATTGGCCATTACTACAAACTGCATATTCACATTTAAAAAAGCATATTCACAATACAACAGGAGACTTGGAACAGCTCTGACAACATACTGTCAAGTTCATCTTTGGGTGCCTGGAAAGGGATCGCCGTAATCGGCTCCAGAAAACTGATTGTGATTGTCAATTATTGGCTTACAAACTCACATACAAATAGTAATGTCAATAGATGTTTCCATCAAGCCCCAGACTAAGGTTCCAGGGGATCTAGTAGATCTGTTAGAACTTCTGCAAGATGGAGGTAAGGCACATGTTTCACAAAAAAAAGGTCTTTGCTCTTTTGTTTCTCTGATGTCATGGTGAGGAAAGGTTCATTTCAAAGGCATATGAACATGTAATAATCAATGTTCAATAGAAAGTATGAGTTTATTCATGTGGAGAAGAATCAGACATGGTGTAGTACAGGTGTTCTGCTGTACCTTTGCTTTCTACAAACATTAAACATACCTTTCAAAAGGCACATCTACTCAGCATTGTCCTCTTGTTCTGCATACAGAGGATATCCAGATCAGGAATTTATTTTTTTTCAAATATAACCTATATATAATGTATGTATAATTCTTGCCCAGACAATGGATTCATGTATGCAAAGTAAGGCATGTACATGAAGTATGAAATTACTAACATAGGTTCCTTTACCTCTTCTATATCAACCTGAACATTTAGTTTATTGACTTACAGAGGTAGGGAATTTATATTACTGCATGACTTTCTAATACCAAGCCTCAGTTAAGCTCTTTGGACAAGACCAGAAGACATATTACAAAAACCTAAGAAGCCAACCCAAGCTTATCAATTCAATGAATGCTATATTGCAATATGGCCAAAGAGTCAAAGTGTAGAGAAGGACCTGTAGCACCGGGTGCTTTGTAACATAATGTTAAAAAGTGTATGTGCTGCCTCATAAGGAGCAACACCACCATTGACAGTTTCTTCTCATGTTTCCTTTAAGTAAGGAAATTTCATCTCTTATACAAGGACTAATCATTGCCTGATTTATGATGAGGGTAAAGAGTGATAGTCTTGTGTGAGTGGGATAGTATGCCATGATCCAACTTTATTTTCTGTCTTGTGTAACAGAAAGCTTAGACCTAACTAGGTCAAGCACAGTCAGCCCTTCATATTGGTTCACAATATTGGCTTAAAGGGACGATATCCTGTGCCATTGAGCAGGATTATTTGAAGAGCAAAATTTAAAGGTACATTAAATCAATAATAAATCACTGGAAAATATTTGAAGTTCAGAGACTTCAAAAAACATGGTAAAAGTCCAGATGGATGAAAACAAGTCTAGATAGATTAAGTTAAGTTGATTTCCACTTTTTTTTTTTTTTTTTTTTTTTCTACTGTGAGCTGGTTTTGACCTGGAGGATTTGTAACATAAGAATAATATCTCCTTTAGGCAATGATTTATACCTTGCATACCAATAACGTGCTTACAGTTTACAGTGTTGACATGCAATATGTTCTGTCTTTATCCCTGGCATCAGATGATGTGCTGAAATGTGACATGAAGGATCTGAAACTTAGCTGGAAGCTACAATTCCTATCAAGCAGAGAGGTTATAGGAGGAAATCAGATGGAGCTCTTGCAGGTTAACCACAGGCATAACTGAACTAAAGCTCTCAGCAACAGTGATGGTCCATTTTGGTTCTGTACTGATTAGAAAATAGGTATGAGAAGCGTAAGACTGCTGCCTGTGCTCATGTCACTGCAGTTTAATACCAACTCTGCAGGGATTTATATGGCACTAACATTGGGTCAGTCATTTTTTCAATTATGTGACACAGATGGAACCCTGCCTCAAGGATCTCAGTATCTGAGAATGTTAGTAGAGATTTGTAATGCAGGACAGGCCAGGGGTTGCCGGTCTTTTGAGACCAGGACACTTTTACTTCCAATTGCAGAGTGAAATTCAAGATCATCTCCATGACCTCTCATGATCAATCATTTACTGGATTTATTGGATGTGGGCTGTACTTTGTATTATTTGAGTATTATGAAGAAATTCCACATGGTTTCTTAAAATTTCTGTACAGTCTGATGATGACTCTGTGTATGCATTTGCTGGTGTGAACCTGTGTGCACTGATCAGACACCTTAGTACCATAATGCCAGAGATGCAAGTTCAAAATAAAAATAGAAAAAGTGTCCTTCCTGAAGCTGTAATCATCAAGGTACAAGGATGAAATGTGACCTGTGTTAAGTGGGACTTTAGCAAATAAAACCTACAGAAGACTGAGGCCTTGTTTTGTAATCACGTAGTCAAAAGTAGTGTCAACAGCAACTTTAAAAGAACAAAGAAAGCAAGCGCCCTTCAGGCTAGTGTTGTGAATTTGATGCTGGTGGACGTTTAGGATATACACTGAAAAACAAGCCCCTGTAATGCGTCTGAGAGAGCTCTAGGTTATTTCAAAGCAGGTCATTCTCATTATTTTAGTGACTACTTTTTTACTTCCTTCCCCTCAGGAATAGCTTTGACTTCAGAAGGTATGAATAGCGAATCAGAAAATGACCCTAAGGTAGTGATATCATTGGGATAAATTACAGCAGAGTCCACAGTGTCATGTGGGTGGCTTTTCTCAGTCTTGGATGCTTGTTTGAACCATTACAGTTACATCTACGTTTCCAGAAGGCAATGGATTCATTAAGTCTCTGAGTGTTATGTTTTGGGGTTTTGTTTGTTTGTTTGTTTTCTGGATTCCCTGGAGTCTACAAAAGTAATTGGTACTACAGGTATATTTAAAAGTGTTTCAGCAGTGATTAATTTACGGTGATTCATTTGGCATAATTTCCTGGTGCCTGGATTGGCATGGATTACGGAGGTGGCTTCACTCCTAACCATGTCTATTATGAAAACTACAGAGCTCTTCCTGAGCTCTCTGCAGTGTTGATATACGGCTTCCATAGACAGACAAACCTTTCTGTTTCTTAGATGGGTTCCCTCTGCAATATTTCTTTTGCAATACGCTCCCTTAAGAGGCTGCCAGCTCTAAAAGAAAACCACTTACTATTCTTTTACTTTGCTAATAGAGTTTGATGTTTACTGTAGGAAGAAGAGTTTATTAGCTATCAGAAAGTATTGAACTTCTTGCAGATTTTTATTGCTGTTCTACAGTGAAAGTCTGATTTAATTGATTACTATATGATGTTCTAGTGGACCTCCATTTAGTTTAACTGCCACTCAAGAGGGATTAACAGATTTACAGATAAAAGGTTCTTATTTCTTTCTATTTATCTGTGTTTTCTTGCATAAAATAAACTTTGAAGTGACTCTTCTTGAAGGGCTTGGTAGAAGAGTTCTGTGCAAACTATATAACCATTTTACTTACTGCATGTGAAGAGTCATGTTGATATAAACTACTCAACTGTATCCAGACCCTGAAGAATTCAACCCAAAATATCTGGACTTTAAGATACTGTGTAGAAGGTGATTGCACAGTGATATTGCAAATGTTGTCACGAAGCACTGTAAAAGTAGTTACAGAAACAAAAGGAATACACAACCTCAGGAATGCACCTCTGACTGGGATCCACCTGACTAGAGAGCAGCCCTGTGGGGTTGAGGGACCTGAGGGTCTTGGTGAACAACAAGCCAACAAGGATGCTGGATTGCATTAACACCAGCAAAGATGAAGAAGTCATCCCACTCAGTGCTGAGTACACACCATGAGTACTGTGTTAGGTTTTTCTACAAAAAAGATGTGGACAGGCTGGAGAGGGTCCAGAGAAGGGCCTCAAGGATGATCAGAGGACTGCAAGTCCATCCATGTGAAGAAAGGCTGAGAAAACTGGGTTTGTTCAGCCTTGAGAAGGCTTAGGGGAGTCCACATTACCTTGTACCAGTACATACAAGATGGTTAGTAGGAAGATGGAGACTCCCTTTTTACAAGGACTCACATGGAAAAGACAAGGGGTAATGGGTACAAGTTATTCCTGGGGAGATTCTGATTGGACTGGAAAATTTTTCATCATGAGATCAATTAGACATTGGAATAATCTCCCAAGGGAGATGGTGTACTCCCCTACATTGGACAATTTTAAGACTGAGCTTGACAGGGTGCTGAGCCATCTCATAAAAAAAAAAAAAAAAAAAAAAAGTAATTTTATTTATGTATTGATTTATGTATTTATTTTACCTTTAAAGGTTGGACTAGATGATCCTTGAGGTCCCTTACAACCTCACATATTGTGATACTGCAACTGTCACTACATGACCATTTTTCTGATTTTAGTAAGTGTTCCAATGCAGAAATGAAAGAGAATCATCTCTCAAGGACAGAAAGAGAACCTGACAGAAAAATAACTGCCCTGACCACAGAACAATTTCTCTGCAGCAGTTCTTTAACCAGATATGAGGCTCACACTAGTGAAATCCATACAAGAATCTCACAAGTTGTCTAGGAGATATCCTTCAAACAGATTAAGAGCAGAAATTGAATGCTTCCAATGTATTTATCTTAGACCAAAATTCAGGGGGAAATCACTCCAAAATGATGGAGTTGGTTTTGTTTGATGGTACAGTGGACTGTTTTGCAGTTCATAAAAGACATATGCTCTTAACTGCTGTGCCCAAGGGGCACTGTACTGGCTAATAAAGCTATGCACTGATTTATAACAAAAATTTGTCTTTGCTGTTTCAGAGCCCGAGTTTGATGATCTGAAAGAAAAGAGCAAAAGTAATTTGCTTTCAGGAACAAAAGATAGAGACCCTGCTGTTTGGGATGCAATAAATGTTATAATATTTTTAAATTATGCTGTTAAGCACGTTGTAAACATATATTGAAGACAATGTAGAGGTAGAACTTGGCTCACCTGTTGGGCAGTGTAGCCTTCAATCTACACTGAGAGAATCTGTCTGGAGAAGGATTGGCATACTGTGTGTTCCTCCAAAAAACAACCAGTCCAGGCCCAAAAAGAAGTTGAAATTTTCTAAAAATGTAACCTGGAACTGATATTTTCAGCATCAGAACAGGTTTTTATTTGCACTGCCATGTTATATGTACTTTGCCTGGACTTTTGTGACACCTTTGGACAAATTATGTAGGAATAATAATTTAGGTGATGGAACGAGATAATCTAGTAAAAAATTCGCTTGCATATTTTATTATTTCTTATTTAATGTTCTCTGCAAAATTCCAGATATCACAAATTTTCTCCAGGGACCCTTTATGCAGCAGGACTTATGCATTGAACATTCAAGACTAATTTCTATAAAACACTTGCATGGGAGAGCAATAATTATTGCTAGAATTGTTCATCTCCTAAGTGTGAAACTAAGCTTAAGCAAATTTTTAGTGACTTTATTCTCTTCACATTTTCAAATCCATTGAGTCTGATCTGTGGGTAAGACTTGCTCAGTTGCTTCACTCTCATAGAATCATAGAATGTTTAGGGCTGGAAGGGACCTCCAAAGGTCATCTAGTGCAGCCCCCCTGCAGGCAGCAGGGACACCTTCAACTAGACCAGGCTGCTCAGAGTCTCGTCCAACCTCAGTTGGTGGTTGATGGGGTCTCAACCACCTTCCTGGGGAGCCTACTCCACTGTTCCACCACCCTCAAGGGAAAGAACTTCTTCCTGATATCCAGTCTAAATCTACTATTCTCTAATTTAAACCCATTATCCCTCGTCCTTTCACTCCAGACCCTTGGAAACAGCCCCTCTCCAGACTTCCTGGAGCCCCTTCAGGCACTGGCAGGTGCTCTAAGGTCTCCCCAGAGCCTTCTCTTCTCCAGGCTGAACAACC
>JANHGL010015845.1:14954-26127 GCA_024611195.1 Ceyx melanurus | reverse complement strand
AGAGCAGGAGACTCCACAACCCCCCTGGGCAGCCCCTGCCAGGCTCTGGCACCCTCACTGGGAAAAAGTTTTTCCTTTTGTTTCCCCTCAACCTCTTGTGCTCCAACTTGCACCCATTGCCTCTTGTCCTGTCATTGAATGACACTGAGCAGAGTCTGGCTCCATCCTCCCTACACTCACCCTTAACATATTGATAGACATTGATGACTGGCAGTGTAGGGTTAATGTAGGCTGGACTTGATGATCTTGAAGGTCTCTTCCAGCCAAATCATTTTGTGATTCTGTGATGAGGTCCCCCCTCAGTCTCCTCTTCTTCATTATTATTTAATACGTTTATTATACTTTAAAGTATGCTATCTTACCATATGAATTCATATATTAATCAGGCATGTGCTTGCTTTTAATGATCCCTACATTACAAAATTCTTTATAACAACTAGCTGTGCTTTTGCTTGTTAACAACTCATTACTAATGCTTTTTGTAATATATTTTCTAAAGTAAGTGATGAATTAATTTAGCTGCACTTAGTAATTATTTCATAAATATTAATAAAGAACATGCACACACACATGCATACACACACTTCATGTAAAATTGCATTGTGTACTTAATGACCCCTTATAAAGCTATCATCAGTTAAATTTATGGTTGTTATTCCTTCATGTTTTGTGAGAATATAAGCTAAAAACTATCTGAGAAAATTGTTATTCACTGAAAGTGGCATAGAAATTCATCAAATTTTTCACATAAACTGTGACAACTAGTACTTGATTTATAGCAAAAATCTCTCTAATCTACTTCACAGAGTGAAAAGGACAAAATAGCAAGTAATTCAGGACATAAAATAAAAAGACAGTACTGATACTATTTCAATCATCAGAAAACCCTTGATAACCCAATTTGGTCAGTGGTCTTCCACCACCTCCCCATGAGCTGTAGAACTTGTGACAGAAATACCATCAGTTAATGAAGTGCCTGTTAGCTGTCTGCAATAGAGTACAAACAAAACCCCAGAGCATCATCCTGACAATCTAAACTACATACAGATGTGATCTGCAGTGTATCCCACCACCCCAGACTTTCAGCCGCCAGTACAAGGATATTGACTGGAGCACTCAACAGCTTCCTCCCTGCATGTTTGGCTGGGTTTTCTCCCCACAGCAAGCAGAGACTGGGCACAAGTGAGGAAAAGCACCAGCCCACACCATATCCAGACTCTGGCCAGGACTTAGATATAGCCTTTTGTCATATAAATAGACCCAATATGTAAAACTAAGAGAGGAAACAGCTGTCTGAAAAGAACTATATTACTTCTTTCATGTAGACTAAGACATTAATAGATCTGACAGTACAATCCTGACCTGAAGTCCCAAACCCGTGGCTCATCTCCTCTAAAATTACTACCTCTACACCAGTATGCACAGTAGGACAAGTCTTAATCCCACAGTGATTAAGCCAAGGCTTGAATGATGAGTGATTCACAGGTAAACATGTTTTCTGTCACACGTGAAAGAGGCTTGATTGATATTTTCCAGTGTGATTTTTGTAGCACTTTTCAGATTCCCTACTGCCAAAAGGGGATGAAGTAGTTGATGGTAGAAGGTAAAAGTATGAAGTAATAGCTAATATTTTCATTCTGCATACAGGATGCAAATCCTGCCCAGCCCCAAGGCTGCGAAAACTTTAGTTCCATATAGTGAAGAATAGAACACAGGCAGTAGTGGAAATTTCTTTTTATTTTGTATAATGGGAAGTGATGTCAGAAGTACAAGGACATAAATTTTGACCTATTTTGCTGTTGCTCTTTTTTAAAAGGGTAACATTTTTGCACTCTGGTCACACAAAAACATTTTCATAATTTAATTTTATATGTATATATATATCTCAGACATTTTATATAATCATATTGCATATAGAACAGAATCATAGAATCCTAAAATTATTTGTATTGTAAGGAACCATTAGAAGTCATCTAGTCCAACCCTTCTTCAGTAAGCAGGAACATCTTACAATCATAGAATCATTAAGGCTGAAAAAGATTTCTAAGATCATCAAGTCCAACTGTCAACATGAAATTATCATGACCACTAAAACATGTGCCAAAGTGCCACATAAAAACATTTTTTTTTTTAAATACCTCCAGGGACGGTGGCTCCACCACAACTCTGTTCCAATGCCTCACCACTCTTTCAGTGCACAAATCTTTCCTAATGTCCCATCTAAATCTCTCTGGTGACACTTAAAGCCATTTACTCTTGTCTAATTGCAAGTTATTTGGGAGAAGAGACCAACACTCACCACACTACAACCACCTTTCAGGTAGTTATAGAGTGCAAGAAGGTCTCCCTTCAGCATCTTTCTCCAGCCTAAGCAATACCCTGTTCCCTCAGCCACTCCTCATAAGACATGTTCTCCGGACTCCTCACCAGCTTCATTGCCCTCCTCAGGATCCATTCCAGTACTTCAGTGTCTTATACAAAAGTTTTGTGCCCAAAACTAAGCACAGTACTGAAGGTGTGGCCTTACCAGTGCCGAGTACAGGGATACAATAATTTCCCTAGTCCTGCTGGCCACATGATTTCTGATACAGGTCAGGATGCTGTTGACGTTCTTGGCCACCTGGGCACACTCCTGGCTCATATTCAACCATCTGTTCATGAGCACCCCAGATCCTTTTGTGTCAGGCAACTTTCCAGCCACTCTTCCCAAAGCCTGTAGAATTGTTTGGGATTGTTTTGATTGAAGTGCAGGGCCTGGCACTTGGCCTTGTTGAAGTTCATACAATTGGCCCAGGCTCATTGATCCAACCTGTCCAGGTCTATCTGTGGATCCTTCCAACCAGATAGACACACCCACTTAATTTGGTGTTGCCTGCAAACTTACTGAGGGCAAATTTGATCCCCATCCATAACACTCAATCCCTTCTTCCAAAGGGGTCTTTAACTAGATCAGGTTGCTCACAGCCCCATCAAACCTGACCTTGAATATCTTCAGGGATGGGACCTCCACCACCTCTTTGTTACCTCTTCCAGTGTTCAACTACCTTCACAGTACAGAACTTCTTCCTAATGTCCAATCTAAATCTACCCTTCTTTATTTTAAAACCATTGCCCCTCATCCTATTGCTACGAGCCCTTGTAAAAGTCTCTTCCCCAGCTTTCCATTAGGTCCCCTTCAGGTACTGGAAGGCTGCTAGAAGTTATTCCTGGAGCCTTCTCTTCTCCAGGTTGAACAACCTCAACTCTCAACCTGTATTTGTAGGAGAGCTGTTCCAGTCCTCTATTTTTTTGTGGCATTGTCTGCACCTGATCCATCAGGTTACTATCCTTCTTGTGTTGAGGCCTGCAGAGCTGTACATAATATTCCAGGTGAGGTCTCACCAGAGCAGAGGAGCAGAATCACCTCAGTCAACCTGCTGGCCATGCTTCTTTTGATGCAGCCTACTGACTTACTGGACTTCAAGTGTGCATTGGAACATCTCCCTAATGAGGAAAGGCTGAGCGTGCTGGGTCTCTCTAGATTGGAGAAAAAGAGACTGAGGGGTGACCTCATTAATGTTTATAAATATGCAAAGGGAGAGTGTTAGGAGGTTGGATCTAGGCTCTTCTCAATGATTTCCAGTGATAGGACAAGGGGCAACAAGTGCAAGCTGGAACCTAGGAGTTTCCATGTAAATGTAAGGAGAAATTTTTTTCATTGTGTGGGTGACAGAGATTGGAACAGGTCACCCAGGGAGGCTATGGAGTCTTCTCAGGAGACATTCAAAACCCACTTGGACACATTCCTGTGTGACCTAATCTGGGTGATCCTGTTCTGGCAGTGGGATTGGACTAGGTGATCTTTTTGAACATTTCCTTTGGAAACATGACAATGTATCATGAGTAATGGACAAGTTGACTTAATAGTTCTTTTCTGACATAATCATGTCAATCAGCACGATAGAGTCATAGGAATTTATACCTCTCAGAGTGATTATTCTCACAGACTACATTATTCCAATCCAGTCCTGTCATATAGATCTAAAAAATGCAACTGTGTTATGTCTGGAGGCCTGGTCAGCCAAGTTACAATAGAAGTGGGGACTTGTTTTATCGAATATTTATGCCAGAAATTATCATCCTAACCTTGCCTTAAGGGTTCAGGTGACACTTATTTTTAGTGGACTTCATCTCTGTTCCAATCTGTGTGGAAGACAGAAGAGCCCGTACTATGGGTATTTCCCACATGTTGTTATTCAATTTTCCTAGGCTACTAATCACTTTTCTTGGGCGGAAATAATGAACAAACATATGAAAAAAACCCATAGTCAATATTTTATCTTAATGGTTGTAATTTGGAAATACTCTTTATCTTAACAGATATTGCATTTTAAAGTATCTCCAGAAATTCTAGTGTATGAGTCGGTTATCGTAAGTTTCACTGTTCTGTTTAAATGTTACTCATAATTTTAATTACATTCCAATTCCAGAGTATGTTAAAGATTCCAGCCATAAACTATATCAAGTCTCTGAAAAACTGCACCATTTTAGTGATGCTTATGATTCTGAAAGGTCAACATTTTTTCAGAGAAAGTAGCTGAATCAGACTAGAGTAATTTTATTAGCTAAAATATGCATCAGGCAAAATATGAAATCAGGTTTTCAAAGGAAACCAATTCTACGTAGAGAGACCTCAATACCCATGAATGCAACATTGACAAAATAAATCTCTGATAATTCTAAAACTTTCTTTACAAGTGACAAAGTATCTGAAAATGTAGTATGCAAAGTGAGTTAATGTATCTGTAGAGTACTTTCCCACAGTAAGCAATATGTGACCTAGTGTGGTAGCTGGAAAAAAAAATTCCAATTTTCAACTAGTCTTCCAGTGCTACCATTAGCAGGTAAAAATGATGATACAATGTTAAAATTAAAACTTCTTAATTGCAGCATGTACTGAAATATTCCTATTAGGCTTCATTATGCAGGAAATGTCTGTCATCTTATGACTTTGTAGTACCAAAAAAAACCAGTCAGAAAAGAATTGTTTCCATGGTTTGAGGCATGTGTGATCACAGAGAAAACTCTGCCCTTGTTTAACATCTTTTCTCAGTTAAAAAAAATGAGGAAATTTCTGGTTTTCAATAAATGAAGCTTCTACAAAATGGGATTATTTTAGGCACAGGTGAGTCCTGAAAAACATGTTCCAGTTCTTGTCAGAATTAAATGACGAATATGACTGAACATGGACTACATTAGGGTACAGTTTTATTAGTACTTCACAATCACCTTGTGACTTCCTCTATTTCCACATTTTTAGCAGCAAAAAAAAAAATCACGACTTTTATTCTTAGGTATTTTTTTTAGGTATTTTTAAGGTATTTTTTAGTTGGTTTTTTTTGTGGGTTTTTTTTTTTTTATGGCCTGTTCTGTTTGCATGATTTCTTACAAAGATATACTACAAAATATCCTGTACGTAACTTACTGTAGCTCTTCATAGAATCACAGAATCAGAGAATGTCAGGGGTTGGAAGGGACCTAGAAGACCATCTAGTCAAACCCCCCTGCCAGAGCAGGGGCACCTAGACCAAGTCTTACAGCAATGGAATCCTTGGTCTGTGTAGGTCTTGAATAATTGAAAGTACAGAAATCCTACTCAGGTTAAACCTTAGAGCAAGGTAATTATTTCTTTCCTGAATTGCTTGGTCCTGACCTAATGGAGTCAGGAAAGTTAAAGGATAATAGTGGCACAGGGACAACCAAATGTAGATTGAAGCCAGAAATGGAGACATCTGTCTTGACTACCACAGCAAACGAAGGATGAGTTTGATGCATTACAGCCTGATCTTAAACGGGATTCACTGAAAGGCAAGTCAAAAGTCAAAAAGGTGTCACACTGGTCCCCATTCCAGCAACTGCCCCACTCCCAAATGTGTAAAATCATTCAGCACTTCAAAGGCTCATCCACACCTAAACTTCAATATGTAGGTATGCATAGAAAAGTTACTCTCTGAGGAACTAAGCAGAGAAGTTGCTTAGTTGTTGAAATACAGATATTCTCTTTTGAACCAGTGGTCCTACGCCTAGCTTGCTGAGTCAGGGCTCGGTCACATTGCAATGCTCAGCCTGTAGCAAAGGGGACAGTGCACATGATTCTGTACTGCTTGTAGAATGCTTCTGAAAGAAGAAAGATCCAGGTGCCAGTGTCTTTTCCCTAGACTGCTAATATATTTTGTATTGGTTTAAAAATAAATTTCATGCAGCAGGAATAGTGGAAAAACATCACACTCTTACAATCCTGTAAGACAGAAACTGTTTCTAGTATCCAACAATGGTCTGGGCATTTCTTTGGCACCATGTATGTCGAGTTCATATCTATGATATTTACATTTTGTGGTGTTATAGTTGTGTCTACAATGCCTAAAGGAAATAGTTAATAGTCTTAACTCAAACCAAGTTTAGAAACCACAGGAAATCGAAGGTGTGGCATGCCTGGGACTGGTCTAACAACTTATCAGTGCAGGTGACCAAATTCCAGCATTTGGAGTGCTCCGTTCTACTGTTTAACTTCCATATATGTAGCAAGACAGCTTTGTTAGTTGCAAAAATTTGTTGTTGTTGTTCAGTAACAAACCTGGATATTGGTAGGATAATTTCTGATTTATTTAGGGACATATATACAGTAGATTAATTGAATGTATGATGGACTGTATGAAAAAAATAGGATCTTAGCTTTATAAAAAAAATGAAAAAGTTATATATCACTGAAAAACAGTGGGGCTCTGTCTCTCATGGGTCAGATTTTTAAGGTCTTCAGGTGAATAAAACCCAGAAAAACAGGAAAAATAATTTGTGATTTTTCAGAGGGTTCTTAGCACCTAACTCTCTTCTATTTCAAAGGTGAGAAAGATTCACCATGATGTAAAATTTTGATGTTTAGACCTAAACACTTTACCAAATATGGTCCCTTGATACTTTAAATATCTTTGTTTATTGCATATTAACACTTCAAACTGCAAATATATATTACATCCAAGTCTTACCTAGTATTGTTTATTCAGCAAAAAATCAACCCTGAAATGTGATGACTGTTAAAATAAATCCTCTGATTCATTTAATGTCATGCATCTGTTTGTTGAAAATATTGATCATCTTTCATTAGTGCTACATTTCTCATCAGATTTTTTTTCTGACAATTTTTGTAGAACACTTGGCTTGTCTATTTACTTGTATCTTTGAGAAAAAAATATAATAATCCTCTCTTCATGGAATTAGTTATACTAATGCTTGTACAATTACAAGATTTGAAATACATTTAACATGGTGCTTTAATAATCTACAGGAAATTAATTTTTAAACTTGTCATCTAATAACTCTGATACATCTAAGTCATGTTTCTGTTCTTTTTGTTGCTTTTAGGCAATTCTCCACTTGCCAGGCTTGGTATCAGGCATAGAAGGCTGTGTTGAGTCACTGCTCATTTGAGTGTTAAAATTCAATTTACAGTTGCACAGATGTTCTCAGATCCTTTGAATTTAATGAGGATGACTCACACAGATGAGTAAAGAGGATGGACTTTTAAGTCCTCTAATACTTTCTGAGGTCAATACATTCCAGGTGAAAATCATTCAGCTCAATCCATGCTGTCATCCTGCATTGTCTATTATCTTTGCCCTCTTTCCTTGTCTAGCTGCTTAAAAAAGGTGCATTTTGAAATGAACAGGTTTTAGTGACCATTACCTGACTTTCAGTAATGACATGACATTTCCTGCTTTATTTCTAAATTTCCCTACTAATGGCCTGTATCAGTCTTTGAAAAGTTTTCTTATATTAAAGTTATTCTTTACATAAAGTTGTGAGTATATTATGCCCATACTGATACTTAATAAAATCAGATTATTTTCAAATTTAGAGTTAATAATTTTATTTACACTAAGAACAAATAAAAGCAGCTTTAAGTAAATCCTTCCTGTTCATATGAATTTGAAACACTGCAAAATATTAGGATGGAAATACACTGTTCAATACAGTCTCACATGTATATGTGATTATCTGTGAACTGTCACCACACAGTTAGGAATGGTACTGCTGAATATGACTTATGAGAAGGAATTGAGAAATTGCATGACAACAATTTACATGAACAAAGACTGAACAATAAAGGAAGATAAACTGAAATGTCCAAATTACATTAATGATACATGTTACAAGAATCTGCATCAAAACATTATGTCTTTCCATCAAAATATGGAGAAACAACATAAAGACTTAGTGAAAACTGAAGAGAAATTAAAATAGGAAGAGATGCAATTAGGTCATTGAGTAACTATGTCTTGGAACTCATTGTCTCAGGTTGTTTTTAAGGCCAAGAATTTCACAAGTGGTGAAGAAGAACCAAATCTCACAAGACATTTTAGAGTTGTAAAAAATTGTACTACAAAGCTTTAGAAAAGAAGGTTATTTTTCAGAGCTTATACCAAATTTTAGCTATGATGCTGAAGAGAAGTGGAAGGATTAGAATTTACTAAATTCCCAAATTGAGACTGTTTATTGTCAGAGACAGAATCTTGGACTAGATGGACTTTCAAGTTTGAGAAAGAACAGCAAATCCAGTGCCTAGTTTCATAACAGCAATTACTGGACACTGTGAGCTGTCTCAGGGCACCTCTTTCATGACAATCCTTCTGTTTCATCCTTCCCCAGGATTGAAAATTTTCTTCTTTCTAGAGGTATGAAGATGCCCTGATAGCCCAGCTGTATAGTCCTGCAACCAGGAGAGGCAGATACACACAGACAAAAAAAATTACAGCAACCACCAGAGCACTCTGGACCATATAAGTAGTAAAGGGAAGAGCAAGGCCAGATGGATCTCCTTAGCTGTCTCTTCTCCTTTAAGGAACTCTGTTATTTCAAGCATAAGAGTGTGTGTGTGTGTGTGTGCATGCTTGTTTCTGTGTGTCTATGTGCCTGTTTCTGTGTGTCTGTGTGGCAGGGGGTGGGGGACACTAGCACTTTATAACAAGACATAACCTTGGGAAAGAGTGTCATTATAATCATACCCTCACAAAGCAACTTATATTCCATTTTCATTTTGTCAGACAGTATCTTTTGTTTTGTAAAGGTATCTGCTGCCTGTCATATTCAAAGCAATATAAAGCAAGTTGAAAGCAACCCTGACTAAAACCAAACAAGGCAATACTAATAACTAGAATGAGAATGAATCCACTTATTAAAATCTTACCAGAAAGGATTCACTAATGGCCACCTTCATAGCACATGGATTAACATCCCTATTTCCTGGCTACAGCTTTGCATTACCAACATTTATCACAGTGCCTTATTCTTGATGGTTTCATTCTGGCTGATATTCAAGGTAGTCTAAAAATAAGTTTTAGCTGGCTATATTTCAGCCTCAGGTTGATGAAGGATTTATTGATATTCCAGATTGTGCCCAATTTATTGTCACTGTGAAGTGATGTGTTTGTGTGTGAGAGAGGCAGAGAAAAAGAGGTATTTTTTTTTCACTATCGTACACATTGTGAGGAAAACAATGCTGCTTTTTTTTCTGCATCAAGCCCCTCATGACCTGGCTTTCTCATTATGGCTTCACTGCAAGTGAGCAGGTTAGAGTTAGAGAGTAATTTCTACAATTCAGATTAATTTGTGCTCAGATTTTGCGAAAATATCTTTGTCAAAAGAGACACCTTCAAAGAGTGCAGAAATGCACATAATATTCCTGCCAAGGATGTGGTAAGTTTTTATTATTTTAGAGCACCCCAGAGGCTGAACTGAGCAAGGGGCAAAAATGGCTTCACCACAGGTCAAAACTGTTGTGAAAGGCATCTCCATTGGTAAGGGGCTCTGTTTGTTGTCTGTTTGCTGTCTGGGAGCCCAGAATCCTTGTTGCAGTTTGAAGCACTAGAACATGCAGTGCTCCTTCTCTTCCCTCTGTGGCAAGTGGGTACAGTAATGCCTCATTAGCAATGCCCCATGCTGCTCCTGTGAGCCTCTTCTTACTTTTCTTGCTACTCTCACACAAAAACTTAGGCACATGATTGTTCAAAAAAGGCTTTATACTCAATCTAATGGGTGTATTAGAAAGCTGCACTAGAATCATGAATATTGAGTGACTTTAAAGTATTGATATGAAATATGTTGGTCCTATAACGACCATGGTACTCTAGATCATGGAGTTAAATAGAAGCCTGAATGATGATGATATGATGATGATATGATGATGAAGCCTGAATGGTGATGTTAATATAGGATTTCATAGGTTACTGAAAAGAAAAGACAAACACAAAAGCAGTTATTCTATTCTAAGAAAGTTGGTAGAGATTTTTAGTCCAAAATCTTGCTTGTGAATTTCATGTGGAATCATTGGTTTATTAATGATTGTGGTTTTAATTATTAAAAAGAATAACCCTTTTCCATACCATTCAGGAGGCAAAGTCAAATTTGTGGGTTTTGTGGTTGTTTGTTTTTGTTTGGTTGGTTGGTTTTGGTTTCGTTTTTGTTTTCTGCTACTTTTTTTTTTTTTGATGGTGCAAACAAACTTCTTTTTTTTTCCCGTTAGGACCAGAATGATACTGTTCTAAATTCAGCTTATTGTTATATTCTCATGTGTTCTCCTTTTCTTTCTAGGGCTTTAATAATGTGAATCATTACTGGCTCCTATAGTCAGAGTATTTCAAGCCTGAAAGGTACTGTCTCCTGGGGTCAAAAGAATGTCAGATGCACTCAGTGCATTTCAGGAAGTATCAAAACCATCTCAGGATTGGCACAAGTGGCTTTTCATTTGCTACTTTGGTTCTGGATTTCACTAGGTTTTGTTGCAATTAACATGACCATATTCTTGTTGGCTCCTGATCTGTATGAGACAGTCAGTCATTCTTCAAATACTCTGGGAATTTTCTAACATTTTTCAATGCAGTATCTATGTTAGCAACTTAAAGAGTTTCAGTGCCCAGAAACTATCTGTATACTCATATAATGTTTCCCAGCATGGCTTTGACTTGTGCCAACTAACATTCCTATGAACAATTCCCAGGAGCCAGCACAGGCTGGGGACTATTTCCAGAAGGCTCCCTGAAGGCATCTATCCTCTTTGGAAGCATAGTGTGGTTGTGTGGAGTAGCGGAAGCGTGCTGGGCTGATAATCCAGAGGTCGATGGATCGAAACCACACTCTGCTC
>JANHGL010015845.1:3075-14660 GCA_024611195.1 Ceyx melanurus | reverse complement strand
CAGAAAGTGCAGTTAGTTAGAAATTTAAGCTGAAAAGCAAAATCACTGAATAAAATTTGCTTGCTTTTCACCCAAACTAGGACACATAGTATGGGCATGTCTGGTCCATGCTGCTGTTCTCAGAGGCAAGGAAAGGGTCTTGACACTGTTAAATTTAGCAGTATAGATAAAATGTCAGTGACATGGCACACTGATCCTGACCTAATAGCTCAGACAATTACTTGGGAAGATTCCAGGAGAAGTACATGCACAGTTTGTATTTAAATAAATAAATAAATAACAAATTGTATGATATTTGATAAATTTCCTCTTCCCCTTTATGTACCTGACCCGCTAGCCTGTAAGGTCAGGTTATCTCTTGCTGTTCTCTGTCTGTCCCCATGACTACAGTATTTGAATTTCGGCAGTGTGTGCTTAGTGCCTTGCAGAGATGTTAGCTGGGGTCCTGGAAAGAGGAGACCTGTGTCAGCAGGGCACAGTGCCCAGAGTGATTAGTTCTGCTGTGTTGATGCAGCTATGCTGCTTCGTGTTCCACAGCGAGGACATTTGGAGACATCAGAGATATTGTTGCATTGCCTAGGCATAAGGACAAACAGGCTGCTACTCAAAAATGCAAATGTGCACAGCGTGGAAAATAAAGTTATACATATCCCAGTTTTACATTTACACACACTGTGCTTCTGCCTCAGTACTAGAGGGAGAATCTGAAATGGCTGTTTCACACAGCTCATCTTGCTTAAATCATTGAAATTAATTTCAAAACAATATATTTTTCATCTACCATAAGGTGACCATTTGCTTTATCTGCCAGAGTTTTTCACTGTGATGCTTGTTAGTGCTCACCCATTATGAATTATAGATCATAAGGGAAATGGAGGCTTGGGTCTGTATTTCCAAAGGCAATAAATTCTACAGTGCCTTAAGCTATCTGTACGAGTACAGATACTATAATTTCCATTGAAGATACTTGGAACTCTGACTGAAATGCATCTCTCTGACAACATTGGGCCACCCAGCCAAGAGGTAAGGGGCAGACTATCTGCCCCAGCACCAGATGAAGCCACTGTGCACATTTCTTTTTAACACCGAGTGTGCCATTTTTCCTCAGCTGTGCTTAAGACACCTACTCTTTAGTCCTGACTCCTGGCTGGACTGTGGGACCCTTTCTTGTAGTACTAAATGCTGGACCCTGTGTTGGCCTGTGGAATTTTTCAGTGGCTGGCATTTGACAGAAGTGTAATCAGTTGACTGAGATTTCATCTGAAAGAAGGGAAAAATATGCTTAAACTGTTACTGTCTTTGATGCTAAAAATTAAGTTCGTTGTTTCAAATTCATAGTGAGTTCTAAAAAATACTTCATTTGTATCTTATCAGGCTTTGGTAATTTAAGATGCTTTATTATGGTCATTTAAATGTAATTTAAAAATTTCTGTAGATTCTGACATATTTTCTCTACCCTTTTAACTAGAATTCAGACACAAAACTAATGGTCAGGCATTTATCACAAATAAGGGGACTGAAATAATCTGCACTGGGATGTGGGGGAAGGAGGGGTAGAAAGAGAAAGGCATCAGTGTACTGATATTATAGAAACTTTCTTGACAGGAGATCTTCTATGACAGGAGATCTTCTGATTCTTTAGATATTTATTCCTACCTTCACAGGACATTTATTGACAAACAAGATGCTATTGTAATGATAACAATCTTTAACATTTGTTGGTTTGGTTTTTGTTTTTTTTTTGTTTGTTTGTTTTTGTTTTATTTGCTTTATTTTGTTTGTTTATTTTGGTGTTGTTTTTTCTATGTGTGCACATGTTGTTTTGTTTTGAGGTTTATTTATTTGTTTTTGTTTCCTCCACTAATAGTTATTACTAGATATGTTCACTAGGAAAAACTGTCAACCTTACTTTAACTTTTGCCATCCTAAACTATGGTAATCAGCTGCAGCTTTCTTTCTAGACTATTTCTAGGCACAGGTTGTATACTCCCAAGCTATGACCAACCAATGGATCCTTCAAGTTCTAACAGACTCAGATACCCTGATCTGGACATTCCAATACACCTGAAGAAAATTTTGACTTGACCATCTTTCCCAAAACAATTTCAGTGGCTGACCTGGAAGTAGGGTAGGGCAATACTTCTGAGTTGCTGTCCCTATATTTCTGAGCCTTGCTTCCTTATATTATCTGTTATCCTCTACTCTTTAAAATAAGTCAGGACTGTAAGATCATGTAGCGACTCATTTGTGATACATGATGAGTTCTGTTTAACTCGGATAGCTGTGCACAGCTGGAACAATGCAATGGAACTAGACATCTTCATGAGTGCTCACAAAAGGAGAATTGTTTTAAAAATAGAGGAAGAAACTACATTATTGCATATGGCCTGTCAGGATTCATTTTTAGAGTATCTGTCAAAAGCCTCACATTATTTCATAGAACCAAAGAAACAGCAAAATTGGGGAGGTGGAGGGGAGTAAAAAGTAATCAAATTGGCTATTCCACACAGTATTGCAGATCCAGCATAAAGTTATATTGTTGTCTGCTGTCCTGAGACTTCAGTAATTCCATTAACCTCCAAACTGGTTTTGTCTCTGGAATTTTCATTTGAGATTACTTGTACTAAGATTTTACATTTCACTGATTATTAGAAGTCAGAGCTGTTTACAGTTTTATGTTTGAGATAACCTGATTTGCATCATGTGTTAGGTACACCCCCAAAACATTGTCCTGATGTCATTAACAAGATTAAGGCACCACTGGCTGGTAAGATTTTATTAAAGGAGCAGTGCTGGAAATTGATCCATTGGTTTGAGTATGTAGGTGTAATTTAGCTATTTAAAGATTCTAAACCAACAAAGAGTAAGGTTCTAATCTTAATTAAAATGAAGTAACTCCAAAGCAACTTCTGCACAAGAATAAATAGTCTGAACTTAAATTTCCATTAACTGAGATGAGATTCTGGCTTAGTAAATATGAATTTACTTCAATATTTGTTCTAATATTTGCTGTTATCTGTGGCTATTTTTTTTTTTTTCATCAAAAGAATGTTCTCTCCTGTGAATCACTCACCATGAGACCTCACTCCTTAGAGACATCTGCCCAGAGATCTCACTTTATTCTTGCAAGCACTAAGTGGGAAACAGGAACCCTAAGGTGAACTCACTGAGCATATGTTTCCCCCAGGGAAATGTGTAATCATCAGAGTGGCTGAGATCTGAGTCTCTGAACCATTAGCTAAAATAATTTACACAAGAAAAAACAGTTTCTTAAAAATATTTTCCCATCTTCTCGCATGGTTTGTTGGTTATTTTTTTTTCCCTGCTGTAGTTAGAGGGCACTGTATTCCTTCAGAGCTTTTGGCTGCTAGTATATTACATGATAAAGGTAATATGACTATGCTGCACAGTAGAGCTGGATTGACTGGCATAAAACATAAACCTATCAAAAGAGAAAATCAAACAGGCTGATAGCTCTGATGTCAAGGCAGATTTATCTTTCATTGCAGCCTTGGCAGTCCCACATTCTGAGATTAAAAAGCTAAAGTTCTGTTGTGATCATTGCAACAATCTTGAGTTAGCATGAATTTTTTTTTCATTAAAATTTGTTTTGAATAAGAGCTTAATTTTTGAAAACATTTTTCATTCTCTTTAAAAATATTTGGAACTTTCCTAAAAGGTATCTGTCTCTTCACCCCATGCCTCATCTCTCATTTCTCAAACACCTCTATCAACATTGCTATGTATTTCGTACATGATATTGAAAGCTTCTCAGTAATACTGATCAGTAACAATACTGATGTTATGATACTCTTTACTTACACCTCACAATGAAACAAACACTGCTATTCAAATTAGTCTTCAAATTAATTAAGATTATTCCTCTGGTTTCCACCTTTTATAAATAAACTGTAGGAATTTCATTTTTCTGGTATCCCTTTAGAGTTGAGGTTTCTCCTCCTCTTTTAACCTCTTTCTTTTCTGGTAGGTACATTACCTGCAGACAGTCTAGGTCATACGTACTGCTTTCCATCAGCGTATTAAGATTTTCAAAAGGAATTGAATTGAGCTCTGTATTATATGGATTCCTCAAACCGCTCTTAAGCCTCCAGAAAGGCTTTAAAATTACCAGTATACACCCACTGCTTGCCCAAAACTGTAATGGCAACATTTGGCCACCATTCAAGAGCAAAGTCATGGATGTCCACATGATGCTATAGGGTTGCAAACATACGTCAAGCCCATGAGTGAAATAAAGATCCAAATGTCAATAATCCTTAAAGAAATCTCTCTTTCATCTTCCCAGTCTTACACATTACTTAAACTCCCAGTATCACTGCCAGTGGGGCAAAAGTGGGGACCTAGGTCCAAAGCAAGGAAAGCCAGAGTAAAGGACATACGTGGGAGCACTTGCTCCATCTCTATATAATCCACTGGAGATTCGGATACCCTGATATTATCTAACCATCAGTTTATTATTGTGTGCGGCATATATTCTCCTTGACTGCAGAAGTAAAAGTCTGTAGCATGGACACCAGGTCAAGCAAATGGCTATTTAAATTACCTATAGTACAACTCTGAAACAACACAGTTCAGCAAATAGCTACTATTGTTCCATTTTCACTAGTGTTAGAGTTGAGATATGAAAGAACAACATTTGCATCTCCCCCCATATTGCCTCAGCTTGAGAACAGTAGAGGATAGGACGTTAGAGTGTCTGCAAATAAAAATTTCATATTGGTAAAGTAAAATTTCCACAAAGATTTTCACTAAGTAATTTCTAAGCAGCACTGGTTTTGTTTGGTTTTTTTTTCTGAACTGCCTATTATTTAAAAAAATTCTGTATATATTTAATCCCCTCTACTGTTAAGATAATCAGAAAGACATGCTGGCAGTCCATTGTAGTGGTAGAGGAGGAGGTAACTGAGTTCTTAACATTAAAATACTGACTGTTTTCTAGACAAGATTAATGTACAGTGAAATATGAAGTGTGTTTCATAGTGTTTTGTAATTAACCTCATGCCAGGACAAAAGTCAAGATCCAACACTTGAAGACATGCCAGTATAGACCTGCCTACTAACACAGAAGGTATAATTTAATTTGGTTGGTTATGGTAATGAGATAGAAGATGCTGATTTTTGAGTTGCTGTCATGTATCCTATTTTATGCTTGGCATATTTTGAAACTGTAAATCCCCTGAATTTAAGAAAATGGAAAATTGTTTGCTATTATTAAAAAAAAAAAAAAAAAAGGATAGAGGAAAAACGTCAGTCATTCTTGATCATCCTTCAGCAATTCTGAAATATAGCAAGGAAAATAAAGGAGACAAAAGATCTGCTGAAGACAGAAAAAAAGTGGATTCAAGAGATGGAGGTGGCTATTCCCCTTGAATTCATCAAATCTCAGGTTCCTCTTTTCATAATCTCATTTTGAAAGCCAAAGAGCACATCTGCTTTTCAACTACACCAGGATTTCAATTGCTTCATTTGCCTTCTGAATGTAATGGAAGTTTGTGTTTGACATAAATCCTGGAAATAAGTAGTAGATAACAGTTCTGAGCAGTTTTTCTAAACAATTCTGTATATTTGTTAGATGTCATTAGGAACTCAGTTAGGTGAGAGATGTACTATTCCCCTGAAACATTTCCTATCCACATTAATAAATCTGTGGGTTTGATCAATGTGTCAGAGTCTGAGTCGTTGTACAGTAGTGCAGTTGCACAGACTCCAGTGAAGCTGTAATAATTCAGTTTGAAATCTAAACAAATCAACCTATGGTTTTTAAACACTTCTCACATCCAGCTTTTGGATGGGCCATTTACACTGACACTGCTGAAGATCCACAAACCTTATTATCCTTGGTGTTTTTGTTTATATGGCTTTTTGTTATATTTTTATATTATCCACAAGTAATTTTGGGTGTGAAACTTTTGTCTAAATATTTATCTAAATAATGCAGCAAATGAACCTAAAATCTACATCTCCCTACAGTCCAGTATTCTTGGTGATAAGATAGAACAAGACAGCTGGAGATCTTAAGAAAAAGAAATTACAAAGGCCAAGGACAATGCTAGAAACTAACTTTTACCACCTAGTCATAAGAAAACATATCTTTATTTAAAAACAACTTTCTTGGGCTCTGCAGTTAGACTAGATTTATTCTATATTGCTTTTTTCTATGTCCTCACCACAAAAGCAATTCAGAGTTGTGCTGACCTGATTTCTTCATCAACATATTTGTTAAAATTGGCCTTTCCTATTTATTAGTCTTTGGATTTCTTTGTAGCATTTATCTGATCTCTGTTTTATGAAGGGTTGCTCAGACTACTCAAAGCAGGGTAGTCAATCACACGTGTACATGAGCAGTTGCAGTTCCATAGTTGTGATCACTCAGTGCTGAAAGTTGAAATATATACAATAATTTTCTTGTATTGGGAAGAGGCATTATCAAGGACAGGTCCTGTGTAATGCACTTGAGATGGGTTTTGGGAAACACGTCTGGTAGAACCTTTGCCCTCTGAAAGGACTGGTCACATAAGACATTTTTTTATTATTATTATGTCTTAAATTTTGCATCATGTCTTCCAAAATAGGTGCTACATGTAGTATTGTGATCTAATTCCTTCTTGGCAGCAAATACAGTCTTCTCTAGTCAATATGGCCATTATATGGTTGAGTGCAGTTCTGCTTAGAATGGAGGCAATGTATTTCTCATGTAGCATACAAGCCTCTATATCATTGCTGAGTTCATGTTTTCCAGGGAATCTTTCTGCATAGTGGCTGCATATAGTTGATGGGAACTGTATTGCAATTTAGGTCTAGAATCTTATTTTCTTGTATACCTCCTTCTTCAGATGAAGATTCACTGACTGATTTTGAAGATGTTGATATACTGAGCTATGATTAATAACCTACCAGTAGTTAACATATCTTTGTACCTGATTATATAGTTGATCACAATTTTCTTACTGTTACTATGACTGCAAGAACTGACTAGTTCTGATTTTGTTTTCTCACTGAAGAATTAATTCTGCAAGAATTTGATTGCTTTGATCTGATACAGTGCAGCATGTAAATATCTGCCCAACTTATGTATGTAAGATGCTGATTAAAACACATGGGAAACTCACATGTTTAAACGGAAAGGGAAAATCTAGTTAACAATCTTGGGACCTCAGCCCAAGAGGAGTTCTGCCACACTTGAGTGAGGATTAGCAGCAACATATAAAATGTGATGTCCAAAGAGATGCAGAAATCTCTACTCAGAAAATAGAGGAAGAGAACCTTTAAAAAAGTAAGACAGTGCTGTAAAAAGTAGGACAATGAATTGTTCTCCATTTCTACAGGGATACGACAAGGATTAAAACTGCAGAAAGATTTAGGTCAGATATTAGGAAACCTTTATACATAGGAGGTAGTGATGCACTGGAATTGTCATGGAAGCCTGTGGAATTTCAGTCAAAGGAGGTTTTTGAGAAACAGGTTAAATAACTATTTAAGAGTGACTGAGGTATTACTAATGCTAGCTTGGAACAGCAGCATAGATTAGGTAACCTCTGAGATGCCTTCAGAAACTATTTTATGTATTTTTGACTGTGATAATTTGAAGAAGCGGAGTTAGATGACTACATATTTTAATCCATCTGCCTTTGCCCTCCTGTGCAAAGGAGAATACAAGCATTTGCCACTGAGGCGTGCTGTGAGGGTGAATGCAATAAGGGTTAGCCAGTCAGATGCAGTGGCTATAAGTATGGAGCTGGAAAAGATAAATAGCACAGGCTGGAAAACTTCAGCAGATTTGGCCAGAGTGTTTGGACTGAAACTGTGTTATCAGAATCCCTTGGGCTGCCAAGCTTTCAATGACAGCAGAATTTAAACACTCATTTCATTGACTGATGAAATTGATGATTCTGATGCATAAAGATAATGGTGGATGTAGTTGTTTGCAGACCAAAAGCCTCTCCAGGTTGTACCCAAAGCATCCTGCAATTAGGTTGTAGTTTTGATCCACAAAAACCTGTCTTGTCTTTTAAATAATAATAAATAAACAAACAAAAAACCCCAAACAAAACCCCAAACAACACAACAACCAATAAATAACAAACAATCAAAAAAACCTAACCAAAACCAAGCCAAAACAACAACAACAAAAAAAACCCCACAAGAGAATAAAAACCAGAATAGCAAACTCTGTGGGACAGACATGTGGAGGGACTTCTGGAGTACATTGCAACACCACAGATCCTGCAGCACTGGAAGATTTAAACAAGTGCTTTTATATAATGATGTCTATTATAGCTCCACATACTTTTGTATTTCTGTATTTGGCATGTAAAACTAAGACACCTGTTTCTTCACTCACAGTATTAATTTGTCAAAGCTCAGAGGTTTTTCTCTGCTAAAATACTTGTAGCTGATAAGATGTAGATGAGATGTTGTTTGATAATAAGCTAATCTGGTCAGACAGGAAGAGCACTGTTTGAATACCTCTGTTTGCATTAAACAGATGAACTGTGGAATTTTTCTGTCCTTTATGACAGCTAAAATCTAGAAGATAGCTGTGTTTGAATAACTCATAGGCAAGGAAGAAAAACATGAGGATGGTCAATAGAATGTTCAGCTCATCGTAAACCAGGTCAGATGAAATTATCTGCCTTGTTGAAAATCTCTTCCTAGATCTGCAAAGAAATACAGCCACAGGGTTACATGTAAGTTTTGCCAATTGCCATGGAAAGATATTAAAGGTAAAAAGTTTTATGTATGGAGTTGCCAGACTTTTTTCTGTTTGTCTTTTGAAGATTTTGAAGAAGGGATTATCCTGTTAATATATTTACATAGGGGTTCCCTATTCACAGTGGTGCATCATAAAACAGTGTCTATCAGTTTTATCCCTGTATGCACCAATTTCATGCAGCAATTACAGAATTTATGAAAGGGAAAGAGAAGAATTTCTAAGTAGGAAGGTTGATCACCTTACTATAGGATCTATAGGATGTTGATTCTTTTCTTACTGATATTTTTTTTTCTTATGAAATAAGACGAAATACACTACGTTACAGCATTTATAGGATGGAAAAGTAAAATCCATTTTGGATGTTTCAAGTAAGCCTGGAGAAATAAGGATACAAACTTTCAAGTACAGTGTCATAAATCTATAATATACGTTGACCCCTAAGTCTCAGTTTTATGCTTTCCTTAACATTTCAGAGCACTGACACTTAATCTATAATGTAATTTATTATTTTTGTGCCATAAAAATCCTTTACATTTTGTAGGTTGCATTGCTAGATGAAGTGAGAAATAGTTGATTTTCAGTATTTTTTTAAAGATTAGACCAATCATTAAGTGAATACATAAAATCTGAGTTACATAATTATATAATAATCAAAGTTATAGAAATTATATAGTAATTTTAATGTGCAGAAATTTAGAAATTAATACTTACTGCTCTTGCCTTTTTCAAGATCCAACATCAGGTACTGATGTCTGGAGCTCTTTATGTAAGAAATTCAATCCCATACTTAAAACATTTTAATTAAGGAATTTGTTATAGGAACATGTTGTTAGTAAGTATATAATTTTAGAGTCTTTACAGTATATAATTACAATATAGTTAGTGCACCCAAATTCTAAAAATACACATTCTAGAGATGAGATTGAGATTAAGTAATTACATAGGAAGTTAATGTTCAGTCTATGTTATTAGAGGTATTTACTTGCATAAAATATGATGTAGTTTCAGTAAATTATAATTTCAGTATAAAACTACAATATGTGTACTTGAATTATCATTATTATCGTTGTTAATAATAAATCACTTAAAGACATTCTCCTTATCCTGATGATGTTCATTGTGTGACAGGTGCAGCAAGAGGCATCTCTGCCAGCTTTTTTTGTCCAGTGTAATCACCTCAGTGTCAGTGCACTGCCCAGTTTCAGCATTAATATCCCAGTGATGAAAATTTTCAAATACTATGTGCATAATTGCATTTATAGTTGGTCTCTTTAAATTTAAGTTTTTTCCTGCTTGGGGAAATGGTGAAACTTATTTTTCTCATTCCTAGGGAATGAAGCCATAGGCAATTTCCAAACTACCATATCTCTGTGGATAGTGCAATGAGTATCTGCTGCCAAAGGCATCATGTGCTGCCAATGTTGGCTTCAAATGCCTCAGGGATGGGGCACAGTCAACATGCAGCTGCCTCTAGATGCTCAGCCACCACTTATATGTGGATTGCCTTGCTTTCAACCCAGCTTTATGTAATATATTGGCACCCTTTGCTTACAGATCTCTCAATCAAAAGGAAATTTCAAACCAAAATATGTTGGTGGATATACAATTAATCCAGAGTAATCTCCATGTATGACATAAGGATGCTGTACTGGTTGCAATAGAGAGGTCTGCAGATGGGGCATGATGACAGCTGCATCTTTCCAAGATCTGGCACATCATTTAGGTCTAGAATGGAATAAACATCACAGAGTTTTGTTCAAATGTGCAGTGGCCATTTACCTGAATGTTTCAGATATCCATAAATCTCTGACAAAATATGCTGTGTCTGCTGTTACTAATAGAAGGAGGAGAAGAGGTAAAATCTCCCCTCCTAACTTCCTTCCCCAGCAGCAGCCTGGAAATTACTTGCTCTACAAGAAACAAGATTTGCAAAGTGAACTCATGGTTCTACAATGTTCAGTTAAAATTTATGCTTCTATGTCACCATATTCCAGAATCTTATCTGGCATCTGAAAAATACTAAACTTCATGGTTTAGTGTTTAAACAAGGTTCAAACTATGGAGTGAATGTAACCCACCTCATGACAGCTGCTAATATGAAAAAATAATATAGGGGCTGGGAGAATTATTTAATATGACACCAAATAATAGGATCAATAATATCTGAAACAGTATGGATAATTGTAATTTTCTGCCTCTTTTTAAGCTAAATATCAAAGTAATCCTCTGTAATATAGGCAGAAGCAGGTTTTGGTATGGGGAAATGGACTTCTGGTTGCTACAAAGGAAGGTTATATTAAAGATTAGAAAGTTCAATCTGCCTTTTCCCCTCTATTTTTAAAAATATGCCTGTTCTTTTGTAGTACACAGGGCCTGGGGTAGCACAAAATGAGTCAATGGAATAATTGCCATTGATTTCAATGGGTGTGGGACTGATGCCCAAAAGAGAGAGGGAATGCACTTTCTCTAGAAGCAACAGGCTCATCTGCTTTCACACAGCCAAAATTTCTAATCACTTCCCTTCTTTTTTAGGGAGAACCAAAACCAAACCTAAAATAAAAAAAAAAAAATAATCTTTATTTCCTTGTTCACATATTCTCTCAATGGCTTTATGTGCTTTTGGTAAAAAACCTGCAGCATCCTTGGAGAAAAAAAATGTGCAAAAAGCAACATTCTAACATAACAGTCAATGACATAGGGATACTCTGTTGACTGTCATGTACAAGCCCATGGGAAGGACATGGTTCCAGCACTCTTGCTGCAGCAGAACAAGCTGTGCAATGTCTCAGAGCAAAAGTCTGACAAATGGCATGCAGCTTTGCCCATGTTTATTGCCACTTGCAATAAAAAT
>JANHGL010015844.1:149525-160477 GCA_024611195.1 Ceyx melanurus | reverse complement strand
ACATATTTTTTTAATGTATTTTTGTCCTCCTTGGCAGCTTCTCAGGCCAGGCTGGATGGGGCTCTGAGCAACCTGCTCTAGTGGGGGGTGTCCCTGCCATTGGAACTGGATGAGCTTTAAGATCCCCTCCAACCCTGACAATTCCATGATTCTATGATATTAGAACCCCAGATACAGTATTTTTGGCATGTAAAGAAAAACATTCAGCTCCTCTCACTTGCAGTTTCATGTATTCCAGAGAGTAATCTACCAACTCAGTGAAATATTAGACTGTAGATTCAAACCTCTAATAATGATGAACACCATCAGGCTATAGATGTAGTATGAAATCTGAAATTTGCTGACTTTGAAGCGTGGCTTCTGTTGGCAGCGTGTGGCCATGTGCCATGAAACCTGTGACACATGCCTAGGGTGCTCACAACTGTGAGCTGACACTTCCACGGGCAGTAAAGCTGTGTTGCCCAACCTTGCTTTGACTAAAATGCAGATTAAGTTGTCAATTCTTGTATATTTTTTTAAATGATACTTTGAAATGCTTCAGAAAACTGCTTTGTGCT
Organism: Ceyx melanurus; assembly: GCA_024611195.1. Taxonomy (NCBI): domain Eukaryota; kingdom Metazoa; phylum Chordata; class Aves; order Coraciiformes; family Alcedinidae; genus Ceyx; species Ceyx melanurus. The sequence goes on along the minus strand of JANHGL010015844.1, from coordinate 159,920 downwards.
GGGTTGTGCTCAGAGCTGAGACAGGAATGGTGCCTGTTAGGTTGTTGAGCTGCTAGTCCTTGGTGGGTTTTTGTGTCCCTTGCCACTGACAGAGGTCTCAGAATTGAATTAATTTAATTTTTTTTCTAACTACTACCTCATAAATGGCATCAGGGAGTCAGGCAGTCCCCAACAAGTAATCCTCCTGAACTTTGTCCAGCATTCTGGACTGAGTGTAAGTTCTGCCTTCACTCATACTGCAGCAGCTGTGCTGATTTCTTTCTGGTCTGGAGTTGTCATTTTTCACTGAAATCCTCTCCCTCAGTTGTGCTTGATCTGCAGGATGAAAAGTAAAATATGGAAGAATTTTAGTGACATAAGTGTAACCCTTTTCATTCCAAGGTGGATTTGTTTAGCTGGCTACTCCTCCTCCTCCTCAATGTTTCTAGGAGCTTTTTGAGCCTTTTGAAGTCTTGTATTTTTAATTCAGTTCTTCTGAAGCTTGTAACAAACAGCCAGCAATCCTGGCCAAAACCTTTTAAATAAAGCAGCTGCAAAATGATTTACTGTGCTTCTAGCAATGTTGAATTACTGTTTGAAAAGAGCAAATTAGATCCAAGACTTAATCTCCTATCAATATCCTCTCCTGTGACTTTGTCAGCTCCAGATTGGTTTAATCATTGCAATTTCAGTAACTCTTGTGTTCTGCAAGTAGGGCTGCTGTTTCTTTTCCAGAGCATTTCAGAGTTTTGGATTGTATTTATCAACTCTTCTATTTCAGTAGTGCTCTTAGTAACTCTAAGCCCCTAGGAAGGTAGGTTTGGCTGCAAGATCAGATCTGCCCAGAGATGAAATGGTTTGTTGACACCACAAAATTAATGAGCCTTTAAATAAAAGTGTGTTGGATGTTGCTTACCTAAAGAAATAGGTAGTACAAGAATCATTTAGAAAGGTTGTTGGCTTATTTGGTTTTTGGTTTGTTTTTTTTTTTCCACTGAGTGCACTTTGTTTCTTGGTTTCTCCCAATTTTTACACACTGGCTTTATTTATAAAATAGAAAGCAGACAAGACTGTTATGTCTCTGATAAAATCTTTCTGGTAGTGTCAGTCTTTCTGAAGCCAGGGGATCCAAGAAAGAAGGCAGGTGCTGTGTCCATCCTGTTTTGGAAAGGTTCCCTTGTTCTAGGAATGCTGCAGGTCTGGAAAAGAGGGAGCAAAAAACTCAGGTAACTCACCCTGACACTGTTTTTTCTATGACTGTTATCAGATACAGAATTTCAGGGAATTCTCTAAATGCCAGAAATAAACTGTGTTCATATAAGAGAGTAGAAAGTATGCAAATTAAAGGAAGCTTGAATTAAAAACCTAATTAAAAACCTCTCCTAAAAGAGGAGATGGTAGGAGCTGGGGGGAAGTGTGGAGGGGAACTAAAGGGAGTGGGTTTAGCCTGCATTTGGCTAAGGGTCTTTTTCCTGCTGCTAGGAAAATGCATTTGGCTTTGATCAGAATGGTTTCCTGCTGTTTCTGCCCCACTTCTACACTGCTTCTGGTTGTAAGTTTGGGCCAGTTTTGTGTTGTCTTTTTATGATGCCTTGCCAGCTGCAGGCTGTCATAATCTGCTGCTGAAATAGCAGCACTTTCTGAGAGGGGCAGGATTGTCAGGAAGCAGATTTGCTGGAACCAAGTAAGCTGTCACTAGAGGAGTAAGTTGAGGCTTGTGAGAACTGGCAGGAAGGGTAAACATCTTTGAAGCAGTAGCAAAAAGTTATGTTTCTGTCTCTTCTGCCTTCCTTTGGTGTCTAGAATTCCTGTTTCTCCCTGTTTGTGTTCCCAGTTACTACGTGTTGCAAAGTTGCTAATCAATATAGTATGACTTTTGCAGATCTGTGTTGGACTCAGGCTGAAAAAAATGAATTAATGTCAAATATTCTGGGATCAGAGAACTTCACAGTCACTCTGCAAACCATCTGTTAGCAAAAAAACCCTCTAAAAGCAAAATTCACCGTTTGTTCACAGATCTCTGCTATAATAATGCCTCTGTGGGGAAAGTGTGGCTAATTAATTTATCATGTGAGGCTTTTTTGTCTTGCTATAACTCCTAGTAGGTTTGCCCTGCAAATTCTTGCAGTCAAGGGCTGATGAAAAGCAATAATGCTGGGCACTGAAATTTATAAACCACTTTACACCGTGGAAGGAATCACCGATTTTCATCGAGTTAATGGTTAATTATCTGAGATATTTTGTTCTTTATTTCTTGTAACTGAATTGAAAGTGGCACATATTTTAATCTTCTCTAGAGGAAACATCTTGTCTAATTCTTTTTTTATTTTTCACATTCCTCTCCTTGAGTTATGAGGCTGCAGAGCATGAAGTGGAGATGGAGAAAACTGTCTCCACCTTCTCTTTCCACTTTTCCCACCACGTTCCTCTTTCCTCTCCAAAATAATTCTGGAAGTATCCTCAAGGTGCAGGGGGGAGCCTGGATGTTGTCTAGGATCCACTCCATTCTCCTTGCTGATGTATGAAAATATAGATAAGAAATGGAAGGCAACATGAAAATGTCTGTGGAAAAGGCTTCTGTACAGACAATATATTGGGGCCTGGGGAAACTTTGTAAACCCCTGATTTTCAGCTGCATTTCACCCTCTGCCAGTTTCTGTAATGCTTATGGTAAATAACACTTGGTTTACTCTGGGGGGTTTTCAGTGGTATGAAAAAGAATGGGGTGCATTGCATTTTTCTGATGTGTGGAAGCCTAAAATAATAGAAGCGCAGTTATGATTGTCAGTAAATCAGTAAAGCTGTGGCATGAATAGTACAGCTGTAGTCCAGGCTCTGTAGCCACTATTTAATGATGAAAAGCATGAAAGCTGGAAATGTTACATAAAACATGTGAATACATAGCAGTGTTTAAGAAAGAAAATGATAAAGCAGGATAGAGAATCCCACTGATTCAAAGAACTTTTCTGAATGAGTGTTGTGAGGAGAACACACTGCTGCTGTATTTAGAGATTTTCATAATACTACCTTTAAAAGCTCCATTCCAACTCAGAATTTGGTGTATTTGAGATCTCTGGATACAGGATACAGAGATACTCAGTTACTAAACTGAGGGAGACAGTTTGCTTTTTGCTTGCACACCCACTGCCTTGCAAGTGCAAGTTTATGAGGTGCTCTCAGCCCTGGTAAAATGTTTTTTGTTGGTGTGATGTGTTTGCTGTGGGGAGATGCTGGGGAAAGCTTTGAGCACATCTGCAGTTAAATGAGCTGTGCTTTGAGTCTTTAAGCTGCCATGCTTGTAAAAATAAGTTTGAATTTCACTTTACTGTACCACTTTCACATAATTTCTCTGACTTTAGTGGGTTTTCTTCTGATGAGCTAGTGTCAAGTCAGATTTGGCTCTTGTAGGATTTGCAATAGCAAGCTGAAAAGGAAGAAAGAAAATAATCAACAATATTTATAATTTCTTACTTCCAATTTAAGAGCTAATACACCATGAAACCTTCTACTTTGTGTTGATTTTAGTAGTAGTCTGACAAAGAAAACAAGGTGAAGAATTACACAGAAATGAAAAATAATGAGGTGAAAAGAGGCTGTTTCTGCACTCCTTGTAGGAGCTTTAGAGAGAGGTCACTCTTTAAGTGGTTTGTGATTTGTCACTGTGTCATGTCCTGGTCTCAGCTGTAGTTGGCTTAAAAACTTGAAGTGATTTTGGACCTTCCAGAGGTTACAAAAAATGTAGAATATTATGAAATTGATTGCAAGTTGCACACAAAATGACATCTATTCTGAAAACATTCTTCAGCTTGCTTGTGGTTTTGGAGGTGTCTTTGCAACAGCAGTGGCTGGGAACATGAGTCTGGAGCTGGTGTGTGCTGATAGGATCAGGGCTGCTCTGAAACATGCAACCTGAGAGGCACATCTCTGCACAGCTGCTGCTGGAAAAGGACCTGCAACACGAGCAAATGGGAAACTCTGATGTCATTTTAGATGTCATTGCTGACAGTGGAAATCCATATATTGTGGTTCTGAGCTAAGGAGCATCCTGTCTCCAGGGTGATGGGAATCCACTTGGGGAATAAAAATTCAAAACTGCTTTTTTTATTACTATTATTTTTATTGCCTCTAACGTGTTTGACCTTTCAGCAGCAATCATTATGCTATTTCCTGATAAGCTACAGGTTTGACAGTCAAAATGTATTCTTTAGAGGTTGCAGTAATGTACTGCAGCTTCTGGCTGCTTCAGAACATGGGTACAGGGACTCGAGTCAGCCTGCCAAAGCTCATGTTGGCACACCAGAGAGCAGAGGGAGAGATATTTCACTCTTGTTAGGACCCCTGCAGGTGGCAATTGGTAATATAATGAATTATAGTTAATATCATGGTGTTAATATATGAAGATTAATAGTTGTGATTAGGTTTGAGGTCCTAATGAGAATCTCTTCAGGTGTGCCAGTGCTTCACTGGCTCCAAAGGCTTCCAGGGCAGGGCAGCAAGCAGTATGCAGAAGATGAGAAGGAGCTGAGCTGGGAGCTAAAGGGGATATGGACACAGCTCCCCTGCTTCTCCCAGCCTGCCACAGCAGCCCCAACACCCAGTGCACAGTCTGCTTCTTTTGAGCTAACAAAATGCTTGGTTTGAAGAGCAAAATCAAAGATTAGCCTCTGGGATTAATACTCAAAATGGACACAAAAAGGCTCTGTTTTGCATCAACAGGAAGATTTTACACAGTGCAAACTGCTCATCAGGGAAACATCTGTGATGGGCTAAATTGTGCAGTGTGGATGATGATTATCTTCCATTGCACAGACAGATCATTCAACCATGAGATTGGAATCATGTTAGTAATAATTAAAAGTATGTACCTGCTTTTGTGCTTGAATATACACTTCTGGCCTGTGATTAAACTCCACGCTATTAGGACATGAATTTTGACTTACTCCAGCAATCTCAGAGAAGTAAAATCTTGCCTCTGGAAGGTGTATACCCAGCTACTCATTACCTTGTGTAATGAACCAAGCCCATAACCTTCTTGGTGGTGGATGGAAACAATCAGATGTGTTTTAAGGTTCTTATTTATGCTATTGTTCATTTCCTGGGGCTGGGTGAAATCTCCACAAGTATTGAGACAGCCATTCTTGTACTTTTTGTCCTCTTTGATGTTTGAAACAAGGAACTTTTCTGCCTTTTTTGAGACATTTGCCAAGTGGAAATAATTGATCTCAAAACAATCTTACAAGTGCTGGAACAGGGGTCCACAGATACTGAAGAATCTCCATCCTGGAAGGACTGGATAACCTCCAGATGTCCTTTCCAACCTAAGCTTTCTTGTGGGTTTGGAGTTTGTTTTGAGACTTCAGAATTGCTTGAAGAAAATACAAGCCCCACCAGAATATAAATCAGAAATCTCTAAGATTAAAGGAACACTAGAAAAACAAGTAGAGCCATTCAGTTCTTTGCAGCATTCCTAAATTTTCCAGGATGTGCAAAATCTACTGAGTAAGAAGCACTGTAGTTGAGGGTCCTAATTCTGCAGATGACCTGGCAAAATCCACAAGGCTTAGGCTGGGAAATTTTCCACCTGTGATTTTCTGGTGCTCTTTAAGCAGTTGGAAATGTATTATACTACAGTATTTAAAAAGAAATGGAAAATCTCCTCAGAAACAATGTCACAGTGGATCTTAGAATTAAGTTACAAAGGAACATGGCCCCATATATTGAGATGTGCTGCATGTCACAGGCTCTGGCTGACACCATCAAATTGCTCTGTGACTGAGAGACTTATGACATTCCTCAGCACCAGAAAATGCAGAAATGGGCTTCCACCCTCATCCTCCTCCTTACTTCTTTTATCTTGGCAGAGAAAGCATTAGACAGGCAGCCCCTGTTCAGATTCACCATCTACAGCAAAGCAATCTGAGGCAGTCTGAGCCACAGGGCAAAGTAATCACTTGGAGAAAACACCAGGTAAAATGTTATATTTCAGGACATACACCCTTGCATTATTTACATCCATCTCTTCAAGCCTGATACAGTGCATGACACAGCTCAGAGTTCTTCTGAAAATAAGAATGTAATTGCCAGCTTAAATTGATGCTAGATCATACTGTGAACATATATAGCTTCCCACATTTTTTTTTTTCCAGCCTTTCTCAGGAAAACAGAGCTCAGTACAGGGCTTTAGTTTATGATCATTTCTCTTGAGTCCCTGCTGTTTGTGAAATGCTTTTCCTGGGAGAGAACCAAAGAGAGTTTTGTTCATAATAAATTCAGACAGAAAAGTTAGGGCTGTGTAATATCTCATAAGGAATGACTGTGGATGGAAACAGCAACTTTTCCTCCCTGGGTCAGGGTGAAGAAGGGGCTGGGGCAGGGCCCTCTGGCTGGTTTCTTTGTTTTCTCACGTTGCTTTGCCACACATCCCCATCTCCCCTTTGACTGCTGCTTAGGCTGGAGACCTGGCCTTACCAGTTCAAATCTGGAAATGAGAACATCCTGGGAAATACTGCCTGTCATTTCTATGCAATGCTGTGCTTTTCTGCAGGGGAGACATCCTTTTAACTGCTTCATCCCATCCAGATTAGGAAAAAAACCCAACCAAAACCCAATAAAATCACCTTTAGTTTTGTGACTGTTAATGATGCAGCTATACCACATTTCTCTGGGCTCTGCCCTCTGCTCCTGAGGTTGTGTGTGCTGAACAATACCATCTAGCTGGCTGTTAGATTTTAACAGCTTCTTGCCAGAGGTTCTGTTGCAGCTGTGCTGGGCTATAAATTTCAGTTAAAGACCTTTTTCTTTTCAGTGCAGTGTGTTTTGTGCAGCGTGTGCTGCATTATTTTGGGCGTGTGGTTTGACACTTGTGTTCCTCCTCTGTAAGTGCTGTTGTATTGCTGTGCTCAGAGCTCCCCTGCAAGCATTGGAGGTGAACCTGGGGTCTCCAGGTTGATAAAGTCACAGCTGGTCACTAATGCAGTGGCCTTGGAGAAGAATCTTTTTTAAGGAGCTATAATTAACTTCCATAAGAAAAGCATGATATCCATGGGCAATCTGGCAGCCTAAATACTGGCTTCATAGCAGAGTTTCATCTCTTATAAACTGAGAAGGAATATAAAGGTTGCCTGCAATCTCACAGGGATTGAGTTTTCATATTTCAGCAGCAAGATTGTTTTATTTTTTTCTTTTAATTTGCTTTTTCTAAGTCATATTTTCCTAAATTTCCATATGGTTACAAAGACACAGCAAGAATTATTTTAGGATTCAACTCAGTTCCTTTTTAGCCTTGCAAAAAGTCAAGGCTTTATTACTCTGTTGATTATTATTCTTCATTAACTCTTCATTAGTTATGTTCTATTTGAAAATCAGTGTTAGAGTGGTACCTGGAACTCAAATTCCCTGAGCTGACCCATGTGATTGTTCAAGAATGTTGTTGTTGATCTTGTGAGAAAACAGCTGTTCCTATGTGGTATTCTGCAGTGACAGATAAACTACAGACAGGAGGGAGGGGTGTCAGCAGAAGAGAAAGGGAAACGTTTTTATTGTGATTTTAATGCAATTACTGTAGCTACCCTTGTCTATGAAGAGATGTTCACCAGTGGAGTGAAACCAGAAATAGTAAAGCACAGAAGTAATTCTAGAGTTAAGAGAAAAATCAAAATATATCAGGCTATTGTTAGCTTTAGTGTGTGGAGTGAGATGTTTGCACTGTGTCCTCAGTCTTGAGTGGGTGTGAGCTCTGTGGTGCTGTTGGGATTTCACTCATTAGTCAGCCAAGGGTGGACCCCTTTGTGCTGGACTTGCAGACCCTGCTTTCTCTAGTGGTGCTTTGTGGGTGCAGAATTGCCAGTTGGGGCTTCTTGAGTGTCTTTTGTACTAGTGTGTGCTGAAGTGTAATCAACTGTTCTGTCACATCACATCATAAATCCCACCTTAGATTCCAGCATCGTTAGTTCATTGTAATTGCCAATGCCCACGCTCCAAACTAGATGATAAAGCAGAATTATTGTGTCATTACACTATAGCATTCTGGTCAGAATTACCTCTTTTACAGAGAAATCTAAGATAACTATCTCTGTAATTAAATGTGCTCCTGCTTGCTTAATAATTGTAAAACCAGTCACTTTCTTGGTGTAATTACTTAGCAGTATTTAAGCATCCTCTGTTCTCACCTGCTATGGATCTTTGGGGGACTTACAGGAGGAAGAATGAGAAACAAAAAACCAAGTTGCAGTTTTAAGCATGATAAATACATATAAATGGTTTTACATACATGGTTTTTAATCTTAAAACTAATTCTTATAAAAGAATTAGTTTTAAGATTAAAAACAAGTACTGAGGGAGGTCACTACTATATACTATCAATATATGTTGTTTGGTGGGTTGTTTTCTTAAGATGTAGAAAACTGCATTTCTTTCCAGGATAACTATAATAGTTAATATGTTTGGGTTTTGTTTTTCCCTGTTCAGTTTTCAAGTGCAGACTTGATTGCATTGACTGCTTCTGATTCCCAGATGAAATCAAAGCTGCTGTTTCTTGTTGGATGTAGGTTGTCATATTGAAGGTTGCTTCATGCTGCAATACATTTAATTGTATGCTACAGTGAAGTATTTATCTGGCCTTACATAGTCATTTTAGGCATTAAATATTCCTTCTGGTCTGATAAATATTACTTCAGCATGATTTATATCTCCTTGCAAGAGTCTGTCTTTGCCTTCAGTGACGGATAGCAAAGCTTTGCCAATAATGTCTTCTGTCATTTTTGCCCTGGTTCATTCAGTTTTGAGTCACAATAGTCTCTATTAATATATTTGTAGATCATTTTCTCAGCAGGATGACTCCTTTTGGTCCTTTTTCTGATGTAAGATATATTATGTTCTCACATAAATATGCCTCTTATCCCTTGATATTTTGTAAACCACTTTGAGGTAGCTGCTCCAAATTTTTTTATGTTTTTGTTTTGGATTTAAAAGCTTCATATATTAAAGGTCTAATCCCTCTCCCAGTGATGCTTAAAGATATTTTTTCTTTGATTGGAACTGTAGTATAAACCCTAAGTCTTCAGCTTTCATACTCTTAGAATGTGTGATTGTATTTAAGAAGAGGTTTATTCATTCTCTATAGATACCTAAGGCATAAAGGCACAAAACAAGGGGAGAGGGTAACCATTTGAGGGATAAAATCCAGACACCACACTTCTCTCCAAAACAAGGGGAAGAAAATAATCTTCAAGGAAAACCAGAAAGTAGGTGATTGTGGTATGAAAGGAGAACCAAGATGAAAAAAATGTCAGACATTCTCCTCCCTCCCAATGATTTCTGCTCCCTTGCAAACTTTGGAGGAGTTTGAGAACAGATCCTGATCCAGAAACTTTCTTCTGGAGGACTTGTTAAGGAAGATGGTATAGAAATAAATGGAAAGTATTCCCATAGAGAGGTCACCAGTAGGTAGAGTAGCCCAGTGACCTGTGTGGGACACTTGTTGTTAAATGTGTCCCCAAAAGATCCAGAAAGGAGCAGGATTGTAGCAGGTTTCACTGGAGATACTGCTGAGAGCTGTCAGCAGAGTGAAGGTGAGGGCTGGCTGGGAAGAGCTGCAGGAAAACATTGTGATGAACATGTGAGTGATAAAAATGACAAGTGAAACAGAGACAAATGAAACATGAGGTATATGGGGGTGAATAACCTGAGAGTGCTGTTCTGAAATGAGCATTATAACTCAAGAACAAGCTTTGGAGCTAAGAAAGATCAGCTGAATTCCTAATAGTCTTCAAGAAAACAGCTCGCCCTGCTAGGGTTTAGAAGAATGAAAGTAAACCAGAAAATATCATTATGACACTGTGTGATGGTGCTTCTGCATCTTGAATATTGCATGTAGCTCTGTCCCCATCTTCATAAAGGTATAATGGAATTGGAAAAGGCTCATAAAGGACCAGCATGAATGATCAAATGTACTGAATAGGCTCTGTAACAGGAACAAATGGGACTCTGTCATCTGAAAAAAACATGCCTGAAGAGATCTAGGCAGTGGGAGGTGAATGTATTTTTCTGATCTAGTGGGGATCAAATGAATCTCAAGGGGTCTGGGCCAAAAGAGAGACGAGGTGGTTCTTGGCAAAGGTGGCAGTGCCACTCTGGAATACCACGAGGTGTTCTATATGACAAAAGTTTCCAAATGGAAAAAAAATCCCCTAGCTGAATATATTAATGGCAGAAATTCCTTCAAATATTGAATATCAATAGACTGTCTGGTTCAGGAAGGTCCCTACCAGTCCCTCCAGTCCCACTGGTGGCTGGATGATTTTAGGGCTGCACTGATTGATGATTGTCAAGGGGTAGCAATTCCCTTTAGGAGAGAAACAAAACTTTTTCTTTTTTTTTTTTTTTTCTTTTTCTCTCTCTTTGCCTGTGGGGGTGGGG
>JANHGL010015844.1:121741-148667 GCA_024611195.1 Ceyx melanurus | reverse complement strand
AATAAATTTCTTGTCTCCTTATAAGTCCCGGGTCTCACATCTAAAATAAGATAATAGTTGTCTAAACTAAGACAATGATGCTCTGCTGGTCCTAGTTCTACATTCTTGCCACTGTCAGACATTGTACTGGGAAGGTGTTGGGCTGGAGAGACTGGGATCTGTCCTACTATAGTCTTGTCTTCCTTCTGCTCTTTTGCTCTCCTGTATGTAACACACATTTTGAGGCGGTGTGCTTATTAAGCCATATTCTGGGAGTGAACATATTTTCTATAGGTAATAGAGGAGTAATCTCATTTTTGTGCCAATGCTTTTTCTTTGGACACACTGTTGGCTTACAGTCTCCAGATAAAGGTTCCTTACAAACAAGTGTTTGCTGATGCCTGCAGAACAGTTATCTCCCATGTAATTCAGTTCTGTTGAATCTGGAATAGTATGGGATAGTTTTGACTTAATGGAATTACATTATGAAAAGTTCTTTTTCTGAAGTATGTTGTGTAATTTATGTTGAGAGATGCTGAAAGTCTTGATTTCACTCCTTTTGCTGGAGAACTTCTGAGAAGCTCTTCATCAATTGCCCCTTTTAAGAGGCCTAAACCTGGCTGAACAAACAGAATAGACTCAATCATCATCTGGTGCAAATAAATCTTGCACCACTAAAGTCATTGGAGCTGCATTGATGTTCACCAGCCTTGGTGTACACAGCAATTACTGACTTGAATCAATATTTACAACCTAGCTGCTGTTGGTGAAGTTTATTGATACTTCAGCTCAGCTATGAGGGATATAAGTTGCAACTCCCACTAATTTTTTTCACATCTTCTGTGGCTTCTTTTCATCATCTTACTTAAAGGTTAAAAGAGTTAATTGAAATGGCAGCATCTGCCTGTGTAAGATAATCTGCTGTCAGGACAGCCAGCCCTGCAGCTCCCTGTACAACTCTAGACATGGAACTAGTATCTCAGTGATCTCAGTGGCCCAATCACAGACACCAGATTAGCTCTAATATAAGGAGTTAACCTCCTAAAGGAAAAGAAAAGGCCATCAGCAGTGAATTCCACTTGGGAGATACTGTCTATAAAACAATTTGGCATTTATAAATCATCTGGACTGCAGAAGGTAGAGTTCTTCAGCCAGGATGTGATTTTTATTAAGGTCCTTCTCAACTGAAGAGCTTACCAAGGAAATGTATTTTAGTTGTTAAATACAGAGCCTCTGTTGGGCTCTGTTTTTTCTGCCCAGTTCTTGGAATATTTGTCTTACTTCCCATGTGCCCTTCTGCCAAAGGGCCTGCACAGCTTGCTCTGCAGCATCCTGATGGCTCAGCTTTAACAGTCCCATCTTTCTTTCCTTAGGTTTTTGTGCACTGAAAGTCAGAAATGCAATGCTGAATTAGAATGGCTTGCATTTAATTGAGGTCATTTAATTTAGAACCAGAACAAGCATATAGCTTTTTATTCTCCAGGTTGTAGGCAATTACATGTCAGAATTAGTCTTAAGCAATAGATTAGGAACAGCCAAGAGATAGGTATGGATTTGACTCCTTTTCTGCCTCAGCCCCACTCCTTTTCTTCTCCAGCATTTCAGCAGTGCCTGTATTTCACTTATTGTATGAAACTTATCAAAGCCTCAGTTTCTGATACCCAGAGATTGGGTGCAAACCAGTGCAACCCCTGACCTCTCCTAGAGCTTGGAGAGATGACTAGTGCACGACAGTAGCATCACAAGGCAGCAGCTATCACAGTATTGGAATCATTGGACTGCATGAAGTCATTTCTTGGGGGCATATTTTTCAAGGTTTTTTTAGGTCTTTTTTTTATGGGGAAAGCTGGAGTTTTCCCAGAAAGAAAGACAATAAATAATAAGGGGGGTGGGGGGAGCTTCTTAATAATACCATTAAATTTGGTCTGTGCTTAGATTTTCAGAAAAAAAAAAAAGCCCCAAAACAATTCTTGTATGCATTTTTTCATTGTATTAATTTATAATAATTTTGAGAAAGGATCTAAGTATTGGAGTCTCAGGCTATTACAAAGGTTTTTCAATCAAGTAAAAATGCATTTTTGGAATTAATTCTGTTTCCAAATAGTAACTGTCATCCTATTTAGTGCCTTAGTATTGGCAGTGCATGAGAGGGAGAGTTCCCCAGGCTGTCAGCAGGCTTTCAGCACATTAGTCAGGGACTCTGCTCCTTATCCTTAGCCAAACAGCTCCAAGATGCCTACATTTGTTCAGGGTTTGTATCTGCAGGCTGCTGTGGGGAGATGTGGTAACCTGTATTTTGTTCTACTTGTCTGCTCTTTTCATTCCCTGTGACTTTTGTTGTTTCAGGGATTTAGAAACAAAAAAATAAAATCCCATTACCTGCAGCCTGAGGGCTTTTCTACAGAAAGCCCAAAACAGAGCTTTCGAGGAGCAGTTTATCCCCTTCCTAGGTGGAGAAGGTGAGTGCAGTGAGGTCTGTTAACTCGGTTTCAGCAGAGCTTCTCTGGTTTTATTGCATGCTTGTGCCCACACCAGAAGCAGCCTCCTCTGATCTTTTTTGGGCAATTCCTTGTATCATGTGCAGTGTGTCAAGCAGGGGCTTCAGCACTGATGCAGAAAAGTCCTGTCATAGCTGTTGCAGGCTGGAGAGCTCTGAAACCTGGGCATCTCTGCTGCTGCTGCCACACACTGATTCAGCTTCTAGTTCTGCTTAGAGATGCTCTTGATAGCAAACATCCCATGCTGGAGAATTTTGTATGCATAAACAATCTGATGGTGTCAGCAAGGTGCTCTCTCTGCAGGTGTCATGGCATCCCATAAACCCATGAAAAGGGCAGCAAGACTTTCCCTTGGCTTCCAGCTCTTCCCAAGCAGGGTGGCAGCAGGTCTGAACCACTCCTGTTTGCACAGAAGCTTTAACATGCTTATTCTTTCATTTCACACTTATTCACATTATTATTATTATTGCTTCCTAACCCACCCCCCTCCCCCAGCTGAATTAGCAGGGGGAATGCACCAAAGTCTATTTTCCCTTAATTAAGACTTCCTTTTCAGTTTCAAGAGAGGCTACTCAAATTCATTCTTCTTGTGTGAAAATCCTTAGGGAAGTGTTGCAGTCTCAGCATGAGAAAACCTGAGTTCTATCCCCAGATCTCATGCTGACTGTGAGAGATACTAATTCTCTTCCCTCCTTCTCCACATTTAATGACTTAAACAATTGAGCTCCTAGGGAGAAATTTCCTTGACCTTTCTCTTCTCGTGGTGTAATGCAAAAGTGAGGTGGTACCCTGGTCTCATATTGCCAGGGCTGCCGTTGTAGGTTTCAACAAGTTTTCACCACAAAAAAACCCAAAACAGCAAACAAACAAAAAATTCTCTTATGTTTTGTAATAGGAAATGGAGCTGTTATTAAGTAGGTCAAAAGGACATTTATCACCAAAAAGAATAATTAATTTTCTCTAAAGTGCAGCTTCTCTCCTTCCTTTCTCTTAGTCTAACTCATCAATTATTTGTAAACCTCCACCATGGGGCTTAGAGTGAAGGACACAAAAGTCCTTCCCAGGCTTGTAGCAATCACTGCCAGTTTCACCTCCTGTCCTCTGGTTTAGTGAGTCAACAGGCTGGCATATTCCTACTTCCAAGTGAAATACTGTTCATAGAAATCTGTCATAGAAGCAGGTGCTTTATCAAGAATGCCCTTGGAAAGTGCAGACAAGTGCCAGAACCTCTGATGATTCTTTCTCTTCCATAGACGCTGTAACTCAGCTAGACTGTTGTGTTGATGCTGAAACTGCCCTCGTGGCACAAGACAGTGCCTAAGCCACAGACATGTGTTCTGCCCTGTGCCCATCCATCCTGGTAAGGACAAGATCTGGGTGCAAGGCACCTCTCTGCACTCAGAGGCTCCCTGCAGAGGTCAGTGCCTGGCAAAGAAGAGAGCCCTGGGGCCACTGTGACAGCTGCCTCAGTCTGGAGAGCTGGGCTCCTCTTCATAAGGTATCCTCAGGAGTGAAGAAAGAGCAAATAAGTTCTTCTCCCTCCTACTCATTATGTGGAAGGTCACTACTGATGACACCAAAAGTGACAACTTTTCTCTCTCACGCTCTGAAGCTGCAGCAGAAGCCCATGCAAATGACTCTGGGGAAAATAAAACCAGCAGGAGGGAAAGTGCTGTGAACTGATATCCAAATATCAGAGTGCACTTTGCTCCTTGGGGTGGGCATGGCTGTGATCAGAGAGTGGTTGATGCTACCAAGGATCCCTTGGAGCTTAGCCAGTTGAGACATCATTGAGAAGATAAAATGATACAATACTTGAAAGGGGGATAGTCTGACTTAATGGAGTAAAAGGAAAAAAGGTTATAGAGGTCTTACTATTAAGTCCTTCTAGTTTCTTATCTGCAACATAATACCTCTATTAGAACTATAATGAGAAAAGAAAGGGAGAATAAGGAAAAATAAAGTTAAAAATAATCTAAATTGTCACATAGATTCTGAAGTTCAGTGACTTCACAGATGAGAAGGATAACTGACAACATTATTTGATTCTTCCACCTGCTGCCAGGGACCAGCACCTGAAACCAGAAGCAAAGGCCTTTGATTTAAATTTATGGCGTGAGAAGAGATTGCTTTAGAAAACTGAACCTACAGCCTTTGTTTTT
This sequence comes from Ceyx melanurus, assembly GCA_024611195.1. Lineage (NCBI taxonomy): Eukaryota > Metazoa > Chordata > Aves > Coraciiformes > Alcedinidae > Ceyx > Ceyx melanurus. The sequence continues at coordinate 144,028 of JANHGL010015844.1, read as the reverse complement.
CTGCCAGCTTTTGAAAGTTGTTTAAGCCATTATAAGAATCTTTCACCTCTCTGCTGGCTGAAGCCAGAGGTCTGTGTAGACTGTTGCCCTCTTTTCAGCAGTGGCAGAGAGGAGTGTGAGAACAGGGAGGCCATGTAGTGATGATTCCTTGAAATCCTCGACTTCCTCCTGACTGTTTGTGCTTTGGGCACTTCTGAACCACACATTGTGTCTCTAACTCAGGGCACCTCAGTGGGGTTTTCATCCTTTAATTTGTAGGATATCTTTGTGAAGCCCTGTCATTTTCAACACCTAGAAGATCCTGTGGTGTAGGGTTTTGCAGCTTCACTACGCAGAGTATAAAATAAGTATCTGCTGTGTTTTAAACGTGATTTAAAAATGCATTTTTATTTAGTAGTGTCTCATTGTTTGAAAAGACAGTGAACACTTCTCTTGGCAGTTTTTAAGTTGCTACCTTATAAACTGTAGGTCAGCATTTTTTTTCCAGACTGCAAGGTTTGTGCATTCAGTTACTGTGCATGCAAAATCTGTTCTAGGCTTTTGATCACACTTGTTGCTTGCCCCTCAACCTTTCCACATCCACGGTATGTTATTTCAGGTAGCTGCAATTGTTTCATACAACTTTTCAAGTCCTGTAGGCTGCACCCTGTCACTCACTGACAGTCTCAGAGGATAGACTGTGGGTAAAATCTGGGGCCCAGCAGTGTGGAAAGGGCCTGCCTTGCACAGGAGTTTTTCAAGAGTTGCAGGTAGCTGTGGTCTGTCAATTCATCAGTCATTAAATACTTCTGGAATAAAGGTCACTAGATTACAAAATTCAGGATGTCAGATAAGCAGGACAGGAGCTGTCAAACTAAGGGAGTGTTTGAGATGCATATTAGTTATCTGAATTGAATTTGATTTTTCCCTGTTTTCATGTCATCCTGGAACTGGCAATGTTAGTTTTAGCTGACATATTAGAGACCTTTTGATAACATCGTTATTCAACAAAAACAACTTGATGTTTTTCTTGTCTAGTTGTGAGGTTTACCAAATATTTAGTTGTTCTTTGCTTTGAATTGCTTGCTGTAAATTTTCTCATAAGCACTTTGCCTGTGCGGAACTTCTATTTTTTAATTCATTATCATTAGAGACAATATATTGAAATTCTGGATGCATGCTGGTAAGAAATATTGATTTCAATAATTGTACTAATATTAGATAGCTTTGCTTTAAGATATAAAAGATCAGGATTTCAAAAGGATTCTAACAAAACCAAAACTGCAAACCCAGAAGAGTAACTTCTTGGGTAGTGAGAGAGATGGAAGACAAACAAATAAAGTGGAAGTAGAATTATTGCCCACTTTTATTATTTTGCTGCAAGTCTCATACTACTTAGAGATTTCTCTTAATGTTCCACATCCTGGAATCCTCTGACTATCAGAAAAGTAAATTTTAATGAAAAGTGTTTCAGGACCTCATTGATTGAAAAATGAAACAAAATCAAAGGAAAAAAAAATTTAAATGGCACACATGTTAGACTGAGAAGATAAAATGCAAATAATGTATTGCTTTTCAAAATATTACTTGAAAGGCATCACTTAATGCTTTTAAGTATATTTCAGACTTGTTTTGACTAGAAAAATTTTGCTTAAATGATGGTTTTCTCTGAGACACTCTGAATGTTTTATTTAATTGAAGGTTAGCGTTAACAACAGTATAAATAATTGAATTCCCAAGTGCTTAGATTCTTTCATCAAGGTAAAGACATTTTTGCTGGTAGAAAGAATACCACAATGTTCAGAAATGTTCTGTGAATAGTATGCTACAGGTGAAAACCAGAAGCAATAGGGAGGAGGCAAGAGCTCACTGAACATGTCCACAGCATGCTGAGGTCACAGGGAGTCCAGGTGAGACATTCCAGGTGTGGAAGTGCCCAGAGGTGGAATATTTGGCTCTTAAATTGAAACACAACCCCCCTGTAGCAGGCTCTGCATACACTGAGACATCCTGTATGAGAACAAATGATCATCATCCAAATTCTGGGGAGGAAAGCAAAGCCAAGCAAATCTACTCCTTCCTTCAGCAGTTTTCTAATACCTCTGAAGAGCTGGTATTTGAGTTTATTTTCCCTCTGAGCTCCCTTGTGCTGTTGCTTCCTAGAGTGCCAATTGCATCAATTATCACTTCACAGGCAAAATAAACTGACGAGTGCCTGTCAGGACAGAGTGCAGACACACTGGAGATCCAAGTCAGATACAGTATGAAAGAAATGCTTTCCTGTTTTAAGAAGTAGGATTTTTTCATTAATAGGACTGGGGTCAGGAATAAACTCTACAAATTCATACCTGATTAACTTTCCAAATTTCTATCTGTGCAAAAAGCTCCTGTATTTTTTTTTCTAAGAATAAATGACTATTCTGTAGCATTCTAAGCTCTCCTTGACTCAAACTCAGCGTTGTGTAGCTGAAAAGACTGGCTGTGGAACTGGGGTTGGAACAAGATGATTTTTAAGGTCTCTTCCAATCCAAACCATTCTATGATTTGATATATTTTACAACCCTTATCAACTTTTCTCTTGATTAACACTAGTCAGGAACTTTCTGGAGGATAATGTATTTATTCTGTCATTTTGCACTGTCACACAGCTCAGGGGGAACAGGAATATGGATGCAGGACATCAGTGTAATAGCTCAGGAGGGAGATAGTAATCCTTTTTCCAAATGGCTGAGATACTAGTTAATTACAGATACATATCTTTGAGACTTGAGTTTACAAGAAAACAGAGAATGTTGGAAAAAAACAAAGGGAACTATAAAAACAGTAAAAAAAAAGACTTGCAAGTACACAGATTAATTGATGAGAATAAAAATAGGAATATATGAACACTAATAAATGAAAATGTTTAGCTTTTGTACCGCTGAATATTATCCTCTGAAATATATTGTAAAACTTGAATACCTGACAGTCTGGTGAAGGGCAAGTGCTACATTAGTTTTCTGAACAAAACAAAATTCAGAAGAAAATTAAGCCTGTTAGTTGCTCTCATAAATGTAATTACTCTTCCTAATAAAAAAAAAAAATGTTATGGTACAAGAAAAATGTTTTGAATGTTTCAAAGCCAAGACCAGCATCAATTAGAGCATTGATTATAAAGAATAAATGCTGGAATTAATGCACATGTTCTTATTACCAGAATTACCAAAATTTAGAAAGAATAAGTGTCAGATTTAGCTGTATACAAATAATCTGCTTTTTAAAATTCAAACATCTATAAGCCTACAATAATAGATTGTATAATTGTAGAATTTCAGAGGACTTCTAAAGCAGAAGCTTGTGAGCTGCCTGCAGAGGAAGGGCAGCCCTGGCCCTCCCAGCTCTTCCAGGCAGCGTCACGTCTGCAGTGACCCCACGCTGTGCTCCCGTGATGCTGGGAGGCCAAAGAACCTTTTTCTTACCTTTTTCTGTGCTACTGTTTGGTTCTGGAAGTGCTTTGCTTCCTAGAGTGACAGGGGGTGCTCAGCAGTAATTCTCAACTTGCAGCGTAAGCAAACAGTGTCTTTCCTTAGCAAGTTGGGGCAATCAGCTAATTTTGTTATTAATGTGGAGATGTTTGTAACGGGCAGCTAATCAATACATTTTCAGTACTGAGTAACAGAGCTGAAAATGACAACTGGTGCTGTATGGAATATTTGATTTGTTTTTAATTAAGTATTTATTTCCCGTGTTGAGGAAAACAGACTTTACAGGCTTGCTTCATTCTTTTAATTCCTTTTGGATGAAGAAGGATCAATACAAATGAAGGCTCAGTTGTGCAAATTCACTGTAATTACTGAAATTCCTAATAATTTGGAAGAGCAGATCTTCACATGTAAAGTCAGAACAGGTAATTGATTTTTGTCTCTGCAAAAGCACCCTGGGTGTCACTGCCTATGAAAACTTCAGCCATGATTAAGTATTAATTATGCTGCTGGAGGTTACTGCAAGTGATAAGAGGCTTGAAGTATTGGCTCTTAGCAAAGCCATGTTTTATATATGACATACTTGTTATAAAATAGATAACTCTGGAACAAACTCTTCAGAGAGGTGCTGCTCCAAAAGAAGGCTTCTTGACTTTGGTATTCATAAAGGAAACATAATTGTTTTTTCTTCTTTTCTGTGTACATTCTGGTGTGCTGTGGCATGTTTCAGCCATGGGGCTGAATCGTGTCTGCATCGTGCCACGCAGCCATAGGTGAACTCTGGCCATCCTACTGCAAAACCTCCCCTTGCTTCCTACAGCTTCGAAACCTGCAGCGTCTTCTGCTGCTTCCGAGTGCTCTCGAGCTTGCGTGGGGTTAGCGGTCGCACTCCAAAGCCCGACTGTGCCCGGGGTCAGGGGGTTAAGGCGCGTCGGGCACCGGCCGGGCCCGGCCCTCCCGCGGCCTCGGGCTCTGACAGCGGCGCCGAACCGCGCGGCGGGAGCGGCCGTTGGGCGCGCGCATCCCTCCCTCCCGCCGCCTGCAGGGGGCGCGCGCGGCGGCCTTTGGAATTTGGCACGCGGCGACCGTTAGGAGCGCGAGGCGACCGTTGGTCCCGCGCCCCCTCAGGCGGTGTTCTCTGCCCGCCGCTCTGCAGCAGCCCCACAGTTGCCTGGCCGCAGACAAACGATGGTTTAACGCCCTGGCGGTCCAGTGACGTTCACACTCGCAGGAAAAGGAGAGTTGACCCGGGCAGCTACGAGCCTGTCGCGGTGCTGGGCAAGACGGTGGAGCAGATCTGCCTGCGGGCTCTGCTGGGGCAGGTGGAAAATGAGGAGGCAGCTGGTGGCAAACAGCATGGCTTCAGCAAGGACAAATCGTGCCTGTCGTGATGTGAGTGCTGGCTATGAGGCCAGGCTGGGATGTTCAGCCTGCAGAAGAGAAAGCTCCATGAACACTATTGTGGCTTAGCAGTATTGGAAGGGCCTACCAGAAGACTGTGGATGGACTTTTTACAGAGGCCTGCAGTGACAGGACAAGAGGTCTGTTACTGGAAGAGGGTAGATTTAAGGATTTCTTCACTCTGAGGGTGGTGAGACACTGGAACAGGTTGTTCAGAGGAGCTGTGGATGCTCGACGTGGTGTGTTCAGGATGGTGCTGGATGGGGCCTTGAGCAACCTGGTCTATGGGGGGGGGTGGTCCCTGCCATGGCAGGGAGGTTGGAACTGGATGAGCTTTTAGGTCTTTTCCAACTCAAACCATTCTATGATACTATGAAAATAAAGTGTGATCTGGTGCAGTTTGGTTTGGATTGTGTTTGGTTTAGATTGCCCTTGATAGGTAGTGTGGTCCTCTGTGCTTGTTTTTTGGTGGTATTTGGATCAACATATAAATGGTGAGAAAATTAATGTCAAAACTGGTAATACCAACCCTGCGGATTCTTTGGAAGCTAATTTTAAAGGACTTCCTTGTTTTGTCTGACATCATAACTGCAAATAATAAATACATAAGTGATTTCAGGGAGAGGAGATGCGTGTTTAGTCTCACAGACAAGATCTAGGGAGATCAAACTGCTAAAAATTCAGGCTAAATGTAGTTCATTGTTAGGATGCAAAGCATTTGAAGAGAAGGTAACTAAGGAACAAATTTCTGAGCGATTTGTTAAGTTTGCAATTGAAAAATCCCAGTTTGTTTTGCTTGACTTGTTTCCTAATGGAGTTCTATAGTTGAACCAGAAGTTGTATATATCCATCAGGGAGTGTTGTGGCTTGTGCATAAATGGGTACCTGTTTTTCTGTGACCTGCATTATGTGATGTCCTGGAACTCTTAATGATACAGATCCTAGTGACTTGAGTATGACCAATACTTCATTTGAAATGCTGAATATAAGTCAAAAGGTTTGAAAACTCAATGTTCTAAGAAGAGGGATTAATTCACATGCTACACCTCTGTGTAACCACAAAAGTTGTTCTGAGTATTATTAATTTAGCTTTCAGAACTCCAACTTCCATTAATACCTCTTTGCAAGGTAAAAACACTTTTTTCCCCTCAGAACACTGAGCAGTATATTTAATGTTGGCATTTGTGAGGATTTTAATACAGTCAAATCATGCAGTGTTCTTCAATTATCTTTGATTATGTTCATGTATAATTTATTTTGGACAATAATTGGAAAATTAGTTTCAATTCAGGAAGCAATTGGAGCTCACCATGTCTTGACCTCCTATACACACATATAATTTTAATGAAGACTAAATTTAATTTTGTCAAGGATGAGACCAGTGCACTTGAGAATAGAGTCTATCTTTTCACCCCAAACTGGCAGTAAGAATGATGGTGGTGAAACTGGACAACAGTGGTGGAAAAGAGCTGTTTTCGTGCTTGTAGGGTTTGATATAAGAGTGAAGGTGCAGATGCAAGCAGCAATAGAGACGTTTGGAGGCAGTCAGGATATTAAGTCACTGTGCAGGAAGTGACAGAGGTTGCAAGTGTGTACAGGATGATTTTTTAATTAACTTAGTTCTTTCCCTATTGTAACTTGCTTTCTAATTTTACTTCAAAATGGAGGAGGGCATAATCCACTGAAGAAGTTAGCTGCTTTGCAGGATTAAAGTGAAAAGTAGCCATGTACAGAAGCAGCTGTGAAGTGCATCTTCTAAGGCTGAGATAAGTACATGTACTGTATTATCAAAGTGTTTTCCCCAGTCTGACAACACAGTGATCCTGCTCTCTGAAACGTGTATGCATCTATTTTCTTTCACATGTAGAGCTGTGTGTATGAGGAGTTTGGCACTCTGGCTATCATCCTGCCACAATTCCTGGGGGTGGCAGGGCTGAGATGTCTGCAACCATTTTGCTTTGTATCCTTTTTCCCCTGAAGTCCCAGATTGTTCTGATGAAAACTATTGATTAAAGAAGTACATCTGCCCTTTGTTGTAACCAGATTTAAATAACAATGCTTGGTTGTGCATAATATTTTGAATAATAATATGGTTGTGCTGCCTGTTGTAAGACACTTATGTGATGAAAAATGTTACTGTGTCTTCTTTTTTTATAAGGATATTTTGATTAAGATTATTTCCGGAGCCTGTTCTCTAAAATCCGTTACTCCGGGAATTTATAGTTCAGTATTCTGGTAACATTAGTTTTACATCAAATCTTCCCATAGAATAAGAACTCATCAATATTCTTCACAGGGCAGAGTCAAAGGAAAAGTGCAGGGCTATGTGATCTAATGCAGCCATTGAGAGTTGAAGCTGTGGAGTTGAGGTTAATATACCTTCTGTTGGGTCTTGTAAATCTGTGTGGAAACTGTTCAGCACCTATTAACAGAATTGACTGCATTAACACAAGATTTCAGTATGTAAAACAGAGCATCTTTTGTGCTTTACAGGGCAAAACCCTACATTAAAAAAAGAATTTATAGCTCCCAGCAAGGGTCCTGGCCAATTCTGCCAGTTTCTTCATTGCACAATGCTAAGTTCAGCCCTAATAATCTGCTTCATGTTCTTACAATGTGAGACTGTTCTTCAGAGCAGACTTGTTTGACTGGATTTGTAGAGCAGGGATAACTTCTATATTTGACTAGGGGTTAGAGTTAAGCCTCTGCTGGAAGTTTACCTCCCCCTGTTCCCCTTCAACTTTTAAGCTATTCAGAATTTTCTCAACTACACAGCTTTTGGAATTAATTTTTATATTTCTAATGAAATCTCAATCTGAGGACATGGCTTGGCATTTTTTTTTCTATATCAAAACCAAAAGAAATGCCTTCTCCAGCCTATTAAAATGTCAGCAGTATTTCAAAATTTCAAGGTTTGCTTGGCCTGTTTCTGCACAGCATTTTCTGTGCAAAAAGTCTATGTAGAATGATCTTATCCACTAAAACAAATATATAGGAAATGTCTGTATGTTTAGTGTTGCTCTTGGTTTTTCACATGAAGAAATCTGAGGCAGAGTGGTGATGAACTCATGCACATCTTACATACTGAATTTACCTCATCAGCTTTGACTGTGGCTGCTTCAGACTGGGCTTATTGCAGGTCTTTTTGCAACACAGAGTAGTTTGCCATCTCTGTTCATCTTAATGTGCTTGTCAGCAGGCAGGCTGCAAAGGCTTTGAAGAGCTGTGCAGATCTCCTGGAGGGCTGTTGTGACATTCCAGCCACAGAACACATAGGGTTACTGTGGCGTCCTCTCTTGCAGGATGGTTATTCCTCTGAAGAAGTGCTAGCTCATCTTTTAATCCTTCCTTAATGAAGGAAAGCTGGTGGTAAATGTGTGCTGTTGGAAACTCTTTGGTGTGCTGAAATGGGACTCTTTATGGCAGTAGGAGCAATAGCCCTTCCAGGTGGGATTATATGGAAATTGGCACTTGTGGTTGTTCCCTGCTTACTGATGTGATGCATGCAGTACACAGTGTGTAAGGAAAGAGGGCTTATTCCTTTTGCTTCCTTTGGAAAAGCATGATTGTGAACCACTAAACTACTCTGACATCGAGTATCAAGACAGATTTAATCCAAATACCACATACTTTTTTTTTCTGGGAATAACAAAAAGAGACCCTACTGCCTTTTGCCAAGATCATATCTGATGATGCTGAACTGATTTATGGAGAGAGTGTGTATGTGTCTATGGAATTATGGACTTCAGGGTATGTGTGGCTCGTGTGGAAAAAAAAACCACCAAAAACAAGACTACAGCTTCAATGAAATACAAATAGTGTGTTTGAAGAGCTGAAAGTTTTAGAGGAAGAGTGATGGGAAGTTATAAAGCAAATTGATAATGAAATTTAGACTTTAGAAATGTGGGTATAGTATGATTTTTCTCTCCTAGCTAGATTGCTGTCTTCTCTTTCAAGGCTTGAATTGGTTAGAAGTTGCAAAAGATTTGCTGGATGTCCTGTTTAAAGACCTGAACTTCTGGGCCGAGTCCAGGAGAAGATTTGGCTGTCAGGTCCCAGAGGGGACTGAACAAAAGAAGTCTCTCAGAAATAATAAAATTAGTATTCAATCAAAACAGATGTGCAACATAACATCAAGTCTAGCAGACCAGAAGGTTTATTCTTTTTTTTTTTTTCAGCTCTACAGAGACTTTTTTTCTTTCTCTTGGTTTCTCTTCTCTGTTCTAGTCCCAAAGTTTAATTCTTCATTTCCAAGAAGCTCTGTGTAAAAGTTTTGATTTAATCTTATGTGCCAGATAATTTCTGTAACATTAAGGCAAACAATTTAAAATAGTATAGAACAGAGCTTGTCTTATCTGAGTGCCCTTAGTGTGTTTTGACAATGTAAAGTCTTGTGGACTTACAACAGTTAACAAAAGTAGGCTCTGAGTTAATACACTCAGAAATAGATATTTGAAAGGGAATAAATTATTTGACTGGGGTAATATTGTGCAGTAATTATGGACTATTTCTTAGAAAAAAATAACTTCAAATTACAGCTTCCATATTTTCCTACCCCTCTTGAAAAGATGCATACAGTTGTGGTTCACTCAGCTGTAGATAGTTTTTAATGTGTTTAGTAAACTGAAGTGTATCCCAAGTTCTTGTTCAAAAAACAAGCAAGATAAAACTAACCCAAACAAACCAAGATGCACATGAACACTTGCCAGGAAACCATTTATAATCTTATCATTCTTTCTATTGTGATGTCTGCAAATATTTTGATTATTGCAGTGCCTGCATACTAGTTTTTGAAATGTAAATTTCATGTATTAATTAGCCACCATTAAACATTTCTTCCAAAACACACAGATTAAACATTTCAATGTGCTTTTCTAATTACATTTAAAAGATCAAGCTGCGTGAAAATGCCTGGAGTCAGTTCTGTGTATCCACACACATGCAGCTCTCATTAATGTCAGTGAGTTTAAATGCAGAGGGAGAGAAAATTAGACCTGCAATAAATGTTGTTAAAATGTGTGTAGGTGTTTAAAGTTATATCTGTGTTGGTTTGTGGAGAAATGCCTGAAAAATATGGTCCTGTCTAGATCCAAGCCACAGTAGTAATTTCCACAGCTGCCCTTGTGTGGGATTCATCCTACAGCATCTTCACCAGTGTTTGAATTAGTGGCTTTCATTTTCTGTTGTTAGTAGAGAGAAGTAGATGCTTTTACCTGGTTTTTAATAGCTGTAAGCTAAGATATATTGCTTTGCTGCAATTTTGCAGTGATGTCAAATGAAGAAAGACTCATGTTTGTTATGAGTTCCCTGGTCTCTGGGAGACTGGCAGTAGTGCTACCCTTGTTTCCAGCAGAGTTTGACCTGTGGGGTGGTTTCCTGCTGGGTAGACCCTGCGTGTGTTGGTATTAGCTAGGTTTTGCCTGTCCTTTGGTAGCAGTAACCCCCATGCCCAATGCCACAAGTACTGAAGAAGTAACAGGTAACATGGCTTGGTGGCACTTGCAGCTTCGGGGCAGGTGAACTTGCTGACTGCCTAGTCAGGTGTACTACTGACTGCTCAAACTGTGACTGGGTTTGCCTGAACATTGCTCACAGTTGCCCCGTTTAATCAGTAATCAGGTAGGTTAAGTGCTAACTGTGCATTTCACTAGGGGAAAGACAGAATCTAATTGCATTCAGAAGCTGCAGTGCAGACCCTCCGAGGCAAAGTGGTGCTTAATTTCTCCCTTCAGTGGGATTTGTGAAATCATTGCTGGGTCTGTGCTGCTGTTGCAGTCTTGTGAATGCAGTGGGGCACAGACTGTGTTTTCTGTGATGTATCTTCCACTGGGAGCTCTGAATCCTCACTAGATTCTTTGCAAGAACAGGTAGCAGAGTTGATTAGACAGGACTAGATTTGCAAATCCAGCATCAGGGATGCACTGCTGCAGGCGCTCATCTGAGCTGGCTAACTAAACTCCCAGAAGGAGCCTATAAAAGGATTGAGACCTGGGACACAAATTTTGATTATTGGAAGAAAAAAGAATTCCTCACTGAAGTATTTACAGTTTGTCAAGTAAGAAAATGTCCAGCTAAGGCAGAAGATAATGGAAGGTAGATTCTAACAGAATCCAGAATACTACCTATCTTGTTTGTGTCAGTGAAGATACAAGTTCACAGAAGGTAACATAGAAAGCTCTTCAGTGAACAAATGCAGTATGCATCCACCATCTAAAAAAAAAGAGGTATTCAAGGTGCAAAGGCTGTGTAAAACACCTCACAACTCTGTTGGAACTTCCAAAAGTTCAGGCCAAGAGAATTAGGCTGGCATCAGTTCAAGGCTAGAAGGAAGAGGCTATCAGTTGACTGCTTTGGGATATTTGTTGTTGTTATTGTTATTATTAAAGTTGGATACTGCTGCCATCTATAAGGCTCCTGCAGCAATGGCAGTATTACCATGGAGAAGGGGTGCTGTGGGTAGAAGGTGAGTGCATTCAGCTTCAGGTGATGAGTTGAACTTCAGGGAAAGTAGGAAATTTTCAGAACAGAAGGCAATGGTTGAAAATCTGATTTCTTTCAAGAAAGCCTTCTTAGGACACCCAAGGACTAGTCTCCACTGAAGTTTGACTGTTTCTTCAGTGCAGCAGGAGAACCAGGAGAATAGATTCATTGCCTCATGTTACCGGGAGGGAAAAGAAAGGAACTTTTTGCTTACAGATAGAGCCAAAAAAAAAAAAAAAAAGACTGCTGCCCTCTCCATTCTTTTTCAAATAGAAGTAACCTATTGAATTGCCACCTTTCAAATATATTTAATTATTCAGCTTGGGAGTGTTAGTGTTTCATGCTTGTGCATTGACTAGTAGTGGACACATATTGTTTCCCTGTAGCTTATTAACAATTAATCTAACTGCAAGTAGATACAGAACTGACATTTATTTACTGTGACCAATTTAAGTGTCTGTAGCCTCATTGTTTCTTTTATTAACAAGGAACTAAAATAATGTTAAAAAATAAATAACACAGTGAAATTTACTGTTTGGCAAAATTGCCCATGATCTTTTCTTGGGAAATTGTTATTTATGAAGCAAAACACACCATCAATTTTTTTTTTCTTCAGCTTGAAGTGCAGTTAAGTAGTGCTGTAAATATTAAATCCATTGATGTATGCTTTACATTTTTATCATGTTCAAAGTGAACCATGCACAATTAGGTTTGTTTGAATTAAAGTCTAAGAATTATAGTGCTCATTTAAATGCAGTATTGTCTATTAGAAAAAAAAAACACAACAAAAAACAGAGGCAGCCTAATGTTTTCTCATACTTCAGTTTAATGCCTAATAAAAAAATATGTTTTTCTCATTTGTATAAGTAACAATTTATAGCAAAGGCCCTAAGCTTCTTGACTGATTTGAGACAAGACCTGAAATAGTCTTGGGAATAAACCTGGTATGGATTAAAAATTCTGTTTATCCTGCTCTAAGTAGTTAAATTCAAAAAAGAAACCACTGCCAAGGTAAAGGCTTCACCTCCTGAGTGTTTGCCATTATCACTGTGCAAAAGAACCAGGCACGCTGGGTAAGTAGCCAGACTGGTGTGGGTAAAGGCATGGTTCTGTGCATTAATAATTCCAATTAATATCATGAACTGAATGAGACATTTACATATATGTTTTCCAGAATGCTATAAATGAGACAGTGCAGTGCTGCTTTGAAAACAGGGAAATGTAGATATAGGAAAATAATTGTTTTACTTTTTTTCTCTTAAATTTTTGATCACCAATTCTGTTTCCTCATTACCTGTGGAATTGGAAAGGCCAGAGGGACTGCTGTGGGTTCAAGTGATGTTCACACTACCTAAGCTAATTTCAGGTACAGTTTTAAACAGAGTAATGTGCTTATTCCAGTCCTCTGAAGTGCTGGTTTTAAATCCTTCTGCCTACTGTTTTAACAGAAACAACTTTCTTTTCTGAGAATGGAATTAAGGATTATTAAGCAAAAATGTAATAAGTTGCTGTCTTTGCCCCATTTGTCCAGTTTCAGTTTGCAGAGAAACTTTCTTGGTAACCATTGGTCGGGAGATGTAAGATTTGCCCTTATAAAAGAGACTTATTACTCAGTTGTGTTTGCATCTCTTCCACAGGTTTCATTCATTTTTTTCCCACTGACATGAAAGTACTTCTAAAATAAAATGACAAAACAGCTTGCCATAAAGGGCATTTAAAGCTATTCATTTATACTTATGCAGCAAAAAAGAGATCAATCCATTTAATCTTTCAGCAATTAAAAATGAATGTTAAATTAATTAGGAACATTTCTCAAATGAATTGCTATGAAATGGAAATAATGATCTGTACTAAAGTATTCCTTTTAAAATATATGTCTCTGATTACTTAATATTAATGCATTTTTAATAACCTGCATTCTTAAAAAAAAAGAAAGCAAGCAAGAAAAAAAAAAGCAAGCAAGTTCTGGTCAGTTCTGAAGGTTGTTCTTAGCAGGAGTTGGCAGCTGTTGTGTTACTTTCCAAGCATTCTAGGAGGATGCATGCTAAAAGGAAGGCTGTGAAATGGGCAGGTAATTACACTAAATCTAACACTGGGAATGTTTTGGTATCCATTGAGTTTGACTCAATAGCTTGAATAAATTGCTTGTCTAAATCCTCTATTAAGAAAATGCATGATAAAAATAGTCTGAGTAACAGAATACTTGTGAACTTCTGCATACATTTCAGAAAATCAGAAATATATCCACTTAATATCATGACCTTTAAAAAATGCAAAATACTGCTTGAAGCAGCACTACTGTTCTATTGAGCCTTTTATTCAACCCTATTTTTTAAAGTTGATGAAGAATGCCTCATGAGAGGACACCTGCTCCAGTGTGTCCCTGAGTAGGAGGTGTTTGGGACAGGGACTGAGAGGTGAGGTGAAGAGTGGTTGGCTGTGCCTAGAGCCTGGCATTAATGGTCTCAGCACTTGAGCTGTCATGATTAATAGCTCTGGATGGATCTCTCCAGTGTCTAATTCAGTGTGAACCCATGGCTGGTCCTGGCCTCCCTGACATCCTGTGACAAAGACTTCTCTGGATTTAATTGTGTGGGATGAAAAAGTAGTTAATTTCATTTTAGCTTCCGGTAATTACACTGGGTGTCTCTTGGCTCTTGTGTCTTGGGAAAGGGTGAGTAATGATTTAATGTTCATTTCTTGTCCACTACTATCATTTTATTGACCCTTTTAATATTCCTCATTGTCTTCCTTCATGCTACTGGGTCACAACTGATGTAGTTGCTCTTAGACCAGAAATTGTTCCTTACCTATAGTAGTCCACATTGGTCTTCTAGCTTTTCTTATCCTTTCTGCAGTCTTCTATGTTAAAAGGACCAGAAATCAGCAATACTCACTTTGTTTCTCTTAGTGCAGTGCCAAAAGGGGTGGGTTTTTCTAAGGCTTTCTTTCTGGAACTGGGTCCATTCCATCCAGGTAAATGGCAACCTGGAGTTCTACATTTTACCAAAGCAACTTGTGCATTTAGATCAATACTACTGAATGGCTTCAGCTCACAAAAAAAAACAACAAACCCCAAACAAAACACAAAAAAGGTGTCTTTTCTAGGCTGGATAAATCTAGTTTTAAGTATTTGTTTATTCTTTCTTTGTGAACCGAATGGGTGGAAAGGAGGAACCACTAGATTTACAGAGGTGTGTAGTACTGAGAAAAAATAGGTTTATGTGCATTAATGTGGGGGAAGTGTCTCTCATTTCATTCTGTTCAGGGCCAGAATTAGAAGACTGTTCATTAAATAGAAATGGGGCCTAATATTCTTCTTTGAAGGAGATGTCCGAACTAGTAGCATGCCTTCTGGGATATTTGGGAGCAAGGAGCAGACGTATTGGTGATATTTGGAGCAGATTTTCTCATCAGAAATGTTTTTTGTCTTCCTTAAGAAAATGGTTTGGTTTTTTTGTTTGGGTTTTTTTTTTTTGCTTCTTTTTGCCCTCATTGTGAATAATGCTGCTATCTGGTTGGGAAGGCAGTTTTCAGTCATGAAATGTGAAAATTAATGTGAAAAGCATCACATAAAGACAGTGTATTTAGTTGTTCTGTTTCTTTGAACGAAGATTTTCTATGCTGGTGCTACCAGCTGCAGGTGGGATGCCATCCAGGGTGTGAATGGTACAGGCAGTGTCAGGACACCTGCAGGGTGCTGCTTGGCCATTGCTGCCATTGCTCTTTACAGCAGTTACCAGAAGGTTTGTATTTTCCACAGTGATGCCCTTAACAGGATACTGCAGGAACAATATCTGAATGCTCAACATTACTTTGTCTTAGGAAAATTCCATGAGATTAACCTACTCCATTAAAATTCCATTTCCTTCTTGGACAACTTTTGGTTGTTTTTTTTTTTAACACAATCCTTGAAAAATTTGACCCTTAAATCATTTAGGAGGTAATCCTGTTTTACTTCTGATAATTCCATGTTGAGTCACAAAGTGCAGCACACTCAAGACTTGTAGGCAAGTGTCATGAGACAATGACATTTGATATCTGTGATTATGTGCAATATGCTCTTAGAGTGTGGTCTTGAAGATAGGGAGTCTTTAATGTTGAATGGCTCTAGTAAAAACAGTTTATAGTTCTGGAATTAGATTTTCTGGAAAATAATCACATAAAAGCTTATTTTAGAATCACTCGTCTCCCTAAAATGGAGGGGGGGAGAAAAAGTCCCTTTCTCCCCCTTCTGTATTTTAAATCAAATTATAAGTCACAAAGAAGTTAATTAGCAGCAGTACATGTGAGACATGGACCATAGGCTCAATTTCCATAATTTCCAGACAGCATTAGCTATATGTACAGAGGTAACATCACTGTATTAAGAGGAGCTGGATCAGAGAACAAGGCAAGCTATTTTCTCCTTCCACCCCCAAGGCCCACTGAGCTTTCTCTAATCTCTTTACATTTATTCTTTTTTTTTTTTTTTTTTTTTACAATTAAAAAAACCTTTACTCACTTCCTGGATTACCTACAGAAAGAAGGGATGTAAAAAAAGAATAAAATAATGCTGTTTAATGTCCCAGCAGCAGGGGCAAGGCAATTATCAGGATGGCACAGCTACTTGCACAATTTGTTGTCAAGAGCATGGCCATGAAAATTGTTTTAAGAAGTTAGAGGTGACCTGTAGGTTGTGGTGATCAGACTTTTGAACTCTTGGTGTAACATAAGCTTTTTTGTGTGTGTTAAACAGTTTAGTCTTAAAATGCTGCACAGAGTATGCAGTTCAGTTGGAAAAGATTTCTCAGGTCATGCTGTAGACACAATGGGACCTTGTAAAGTCTTCCTATTTAGGTTTAAAACATTTTGAGGTTTCAGTAATCTCATTGTTATAAATTCATTAACATCTTTCATTTCAGCAACATATAATCAGGTTTCACTCTGACACAGAAATGCAGAATTATCAAGGTGTAAAATGTCCATTATTTATAAACAGCTCAATGCATATCAAACTGACATATTTTCTTGCTTATTTAACATACTTTTTCACTTCTCTGCCTTCCCTCAATATTTGATCATCCTACCTCCTGGATGGTAATTTTGGAAAGAAAAAGAATAAATAACATTTCCCTTTCTTCAGTTTCTCTAACCTTAGATGATGCACATCCTGATAGTCATTCTTCCCCTGTAATCTTCCCTCATGTTTTGCACTGTCTGCAAGATATTCTAGCAATACTAAAAGCCCAATGGGCATTCTCCTACTGAACTTCTTTCCCTTTTCAATAAATGACCATTTTCCCTCTATTCTCTCTTCATTCTGATGATTCGTGATTTTCAGAATAACTTTTGTGGGTGTTTCATATGGTTGTTGACCACATCAGGATTTACATCCTGCTCCAGGATTTGATCTTGATAGGAACATTTGAAATTCTAAACATTCATATTTTCTGAAGTCCCAGCCTCTCTAATTGTGGCCTGAGGACCTACTGTGTCAGAGGCAGTAATATGATATTTTACTTAACCTCTCTGGATTTTTATTGTGTAACTTTGACAATGGCTTTTTAAATGTTTGTGTCACCTGAGGCAGTCCACTCAGTGTGGCGTGTAAAAGTATTTTTATATAGACCGTTCTATAACTATTGTGTTATGTGAATTCTAAGTATTACATATACTTCAAAGAAAAGCAACTGTCTGTCTTGGTGTAGGAAACATGGTCCTATTTTGTGATGTTTCAGAAGGAAGCAGTCAGTATTTCCATAAGATTCTGTAGAAAAGCTCAGTGAAAGAAGTAAAATACTGTCATGCAATTCAGGACTCAGATGTGAGTTCCCTTTTACTTCTGCTAACATTACTATATGAATTTCTGACTTGCCTGATGTTAGTTTTTATGATGATTATACTCTTTATCTAAACTTCAAGTAAAATGAGAAAATATCTTTTAGATAATAGTCTTGGCCTCTCACGGTGCTGCTACGTACAAATTATTTTCCATTAAGTAAACAGCCCTTTGTCAAGTGAACTATATATAAAATAACAGATTCTGGCTCCAACAACTTGGCATTCTTTTCCCCAGTTACTACACTCAGGGGTAATGCTTGTGCTTTCTATGTTTCTAAGTAGTTTCTAGGTAACTAGACTGTTCTTCATTGTGTATTCAGAAAAATAAGGTGTCAGGAAAGAGACAAAGAGATGATTTTAAGCCAACTTTTTAACAAGTGGTGTTTACCAAAATAGTTTTTTTAATATAATTTTTCATTGCTTATTGAGTAAAGAAAAAAAAGGATAGATGAGACTGTAGTCTTTTTTTTTTTTTTTTTTTTGTAAAAAGACCTCATGGTAAGATAATTTACTCGGCTGAAAATTACTGGGAATAATTTTTTCTCTACTAATGTTTCTCAAAAATATAGCTTTAATCTAAAAGGCAGAGCAGCATCATTAAGATAACTGTCACCTTTTTTCCCTGATTATGTGGTCCAAGTTTGCTCAGGACAGTTGACTGTCCAATAACATACCTAAAATGCTTTTAAAAAAGTCGTCTTTGAGTATTATACTTTGCCATGAAGTGTTTCTTATGAAATCGATTAACTTCAGATCCTGAAATAAGGTAAAAAGTTGGGGTAATTGTAAACTATACAACTTGTTATTAAACCAACATGTTTCCCATTCTTTTGGTAATAGCTTTTTCTGTGACCTGAGCTACTATGAGCTTCCAAACATTCCCCCTCAGGATTTCTGTGCTACACTATACAGAATTACATGCAAGACACACGTAGTAGGAGTGATGCTGTAAATCTGGAGTTTCCGTAATCTTCAGATTTAATTTAAATCTCTGATTTTATTTAATTGGTATCTCTTGTGTTTTGCTTGGGCTATATGGAGCTTTAAAAGTGTAAGCTTTAGAAGGTAAACAGTGGCAGGAAAAAGCCACTGGTTTTGAAACTGTTGTTTCAAAAGAAAGCAAGTCAGTCAATAAAAGTGAAAATCAATATTTGTTTTTCCTATTGCAGATTCTGTGAGATGTATAGTTGATGTAAGTACTCTAAAGTGCTAGCGATTGAAGTTAATATACTTTAGAATTTGCTGCCAAAGCTCTAAGCAGAAAACACCCGTAGTTCAGCAAGAGAGAAGCTGCATTTTGCTCTTTGAGAAGGAGAATGGTATAGTTGTAATAGCAATGAAAGCAGTGAGAGAGAACAAACACATTGTAAAAACGAAAAATTTCATTTTCAGGATTAACTTTTAACCTGCATAAGCCTATATTTAAGTTTCTAGAATATCCTATGAAAACTCACTAATACCAAACTTTGATGGTTTCTCAACATCTATTGCAGTTCCTTCAAGCTTCCAGCTTTTGTGCTGGTTATTGTTCAGTAACAGGTTCTGAAAGTCTGAGTTCACCCCTGGGAAAAAAAAACCCTCCCATAGCTACTTGGGAAATAGCTGAGTTCTTCGGTATTGGTTTAAGCAGAACGTTACAGACTCTGGGAAGCTTATAAAAAGGGTTTGTTTTGTTTGGGTTTTTTTTTTCCCTTGATGCATTCACATTTCTGTTGGTTACCTGTTTGTGTTTGGTTTGTCTGTTGGGTTTTTTTAAAGAATATTTATATATATTCACTGTCAGGAAGAGTAAGAGGTGCCTTCCTTTGGAATGGGCATTGCTCAGCAGCACAACTCAAGAGATGTGGCCTAACTGCTGAATTAAATTGAAATCCTAAGATGGAAAATGTATTGATGTGAGATGAGCAGTGGAAGAACAACAGGACTAAAGAGTGACAACAGGTGCTCCTTGCACACTTGTTGGAATTCATAGTGTCAGCTGGCTTCAGCATGGAATCATGTACCTAGCCAACTTAAACGGGATTTGTGTTCTGAGCATGGGGAGGTCTCCAGATGTTTGCTTGAATGTCACCTTAGCTAAATTCTAATTTTAGTGTTCCTGTGTTTCTTCTGCCATTTCTGACATTTTCCAAACAAAGAATTCCAAATTCTCTGTCTGTTCTGATCAGAGTGAGTTACTGATCTCTATTTCAGTGCAGGAAATACTATTTTACATCAATTATTTCCCTTTTTTTCTAAAAAAACCCCAATATATGCAGTTATGGGATTCGGATTTTATTTTTTTTAGCCAAACCCTGTGAAATAGCCTTTGTGTTTATTAAAGTGATATAAAACCTGATTTATCTCATTGTTTGGTATTTAACAATGGTTTTTGATGTTTTGTTGAAGTTTTGCCATATAACCTGTCCTGAGCTAAGGAGAAAATGTTTCAAAGCTACTTATTATGAAATGATGAAGAAAAGACCTTCAGATAAGAGTGATTTCAATATTTCCTTTACCCTCATGGTTCTTTAAAGCTACAAATGTTCCTTTGTGTTCTGAATCAAGAATAGATGTGGGATACAATTGGTCCTTTATAGTGTTGCTTTGATTTTACTGTATCTGCCTGTTGAATTGTGGTTTGGTTTGGTTTTATAGTAATTATTTTCTGTTAAAAAAAATATTCCTTTGGGGTTGACTGTTTTGCCTGGAGCTAACCCAAACTATGCATTTACTGTTGGACACAGGGGAGATGACAGGTTTGCTTTGATTTCTGGGGTTTTTTTTGTGTTTGGATGGTTGTTTGAGGAGACATAGCAAGCTATTTCTTGATTTCTGGAGTTACCCTGTGTTTTGCTAACTATTTCAGAAATTCAGCCTAATGCTGTAGGAAGGTGCTTTGTGCCAAATATTTAACAATTTCAGAAATAGGTGAAAATACAAAGGGAGGGGGAAAAAAAAAAAGGAAATTCTGTTCTCTGTATATTCCTTTATTTCCTGAAGCCTTGAAGACTGGGTGAAATATTTCCCATTGATACTGGTAATTAGCTCCCAGCTTTCTGTGGAAATGGCAGTTTGGTGTTTGTTGTGGTGGAAATGGCAATCCTGGTGTACAGGATTGCCAATGGGATAATGTATTTACTGTCACTTCAGATTGTCTCCTGGGGAAATGATTCCTATTGGCTGTATGTGTGAGCTAAATGAGAAAGGAAATGATTTGATGAAAAAATAAGGCTGTAATTTTCAGGGAATGGAGATCCTCTTTCTTTGTACTATGAAAATATGTTGGATATCATGAATTCTTTAAGGATTGTAGGTGTATGATACTACAGGAAGAACAAGTGAAAAATACAGAAATAAATTGAAGCATAGGAAAAGTAAGGAAAGTGAAATGTCCATCAAGTATAAATGCTATGAATATTTTAAAGATGAATATTGCTGTTCAAGAAAATGGGGCAGATAAAAGGAGGGACAAAAATGGGACTGTGATATTATTTGTGTATATTTTTTTTTTTACAACGCATTCAAGTTGATCTTTCAGAAGTGTTGTATATAATTTTTAAGTGAGGAGATTTCATTTCTGAGTTGTATGGAGAGACAGTACAGAAAATGGGATCTTTTAGCTGAGTTCCATATGGACTGATGAGCAGAAGCCTGTATCTGTGGCCTGCTTAGAGCACTCACTCTTGCTGGCTCAGGGCAGTTGAGGTTCTATCATTTATACTCTGGAAGAAGCACCAGTGAAGTCTAAGAAGATGTGGAACAAAGAAGATTTTGGCATGAACCAGTAGGTACCAGGCAGTTGCTGTGGCATCGTGACAGAATGACACAAGGAGTGTCCTTTTCCTTACTGGTGCCTGTTAGGTGTCTCCTGAAATAAAGAAAACCACTGCTCCATAATAAACTCTTATTCCTATTTTTGTCATTAATACTCCAGCATACTCTGAATGTTTGCTTTTGGATACAGAGTTCACCGTGGTGTTGGGAACACAGCACTGTGTGTAGTCTAGTAGCTGTGTGAATCCCAGGTTTCTTAATTTAAGGTGTTAGGAGGGGGAGGAGAAACCAGCTGCTCTATTCTGGTTTTTGCAAGGCACCACTAAAAGCCTCAACAAGAATTTTATCTTTAAAAATGTGAAGAGTTTTCTCACTTTCATAAATGCAAAGATAAAAGGTCACTTACTGAATATATCTCTACTGATCCAGGAAAAATTACCTTTGATTTCTCAAATCACCTGCTTCAATACCATGAGCTTTTGAATATCATTGTAAATTATTTCTCATGGAGAACCTGAGTCAAAATCTCAATTACAAAGCCTAATATTGCTTCTTCGTGATGGAACAAACCAATCTAAATCATCTGTGAAAAAGAAACATTATGTTGAAGGATGCATGCACTCTTTTCCTGACTGTGATTCCTTTTTACCTCACTGAAGATCCAGACATCAAATGAGCTCAGTAACGGTAACCAGAGTCAGTTTGTTTGTTTTGGGTTAGTTTTTTTTTTCCAAAATGATGTAATATTTGTCTGCATTGGAGTTTCACTAATATGACAAGTAACCAACCCAGTTAGATTTTAATGGAAGTTATAAGATTCAAAAATTTTAAAGGAGCTTTCCCTTGTAATCCAAACCATTTCTTAATGTTCTTAATGTTTGTTTTCTTTAATGTAATGAAGTGGGAAAACCACTTCTTAATGTTTAGGAGAATAATATGGAATCTGCAAGACTTCTGTCTGCAAATTCACTCTTCAGAGAAGAAATGCACTTTAAATATGCGAAGAACCCCTGGTCTTACTCTAATTATTATATAAATCAAAACATTCCCTATCTTGCCTACCCAACTGAGAAGCCAGCAGCAGTTAATAAGCTATATGTAGATGTAAATTAGTAATACAATTCAAATGAAATAGTATTTCTTTCATTTTTAATAGGCTATGTCATATTATGGAATTATCACATTTGGTACTTTGAACACATGTCAGATTGAATATGCTGTAAAGTAATATTGAAACTAAGTATTCTCATTAAACGTAGCAGTGGGGAGGTGATTGAGGGACTGAGGCACCCTGTAAGGTAATGTCCAAGTCACAGAATCACAGAAATTAGGGGCTGGAAGGGACCTAAAAGATCATCTAGTCCAACCCCCCTGCCAGAGCAGGATC
>JANHGL010015844.1:77381-121641 GCA_024611195.1 Ceyx melanurus | reverse complement strand
CTTCTCAAGCTTGGCTGTGAGAATCCCATGGGAGACAGTATCAAAAGCCTTGCTGAAGTCAAGGTATATCACATCCAAGTCAAGTCTTGAAAATGGTGAGAGCACAAGCCCATTTCTTCACCCATTTCAATTTCTGTGAAAACTTAATGTCAGAGCATATACTTCAGAGATTAAAATACCTCCCGAAGACTGCAGTTGCAATTGGGTTGAAATATACAGTCCATTTTCAGTATTTCAGACAGATAAACAAAATTAATGTTTCACAGAACTACAGCTGGTTGAAGGCGAGATAAAATTTTGTGCAGTGTATTATACATTTATTCCATTATTTTTAGAGTCATTGGAATGGTGTGAAGGATACCACTGAATACATTAGAAGTTGTCATCAGTAAACGGGGATGTTTGGCTCTAGCTGTACATCAGTGGCACTGCTCTCCAAGTTGTCTCTTTTGCTCCAGTTGGCTTCTCTTGATGCAGTAAGTAATATTAGCAATCCCAGTTTGATTCTATTGCTTGTCATGCAACTCGTGAGAATGAGCAGGGGCAGTCCTGCCCTCTGTTGTCTGTCACATTCAGAGCTCCATTTGGACTCACTTGGATTGTGTCAGCTTGCTCTCAGCAGCACCAGGCCTGCCTTGGCTGCAAGCAGGAAAACTTTGTGGATGCAGAGTGAAATTCTGCCCAAAGTGCTAATGGGTGGTGTGGCTTTGTCTTAATTTAAGGTGACTCAGACCTGAATTTTCCCTGATTTTGTAAAGGGAGTAAATCAGGGTTTTTGAGAGGACATCTTCCTTCGTTGTGCTCTCTAGTGTTTCCAGGTTCTAAGAAGGAACCACATTGTCTTAGTACACACACGGGTATGATCCAGCCTGATTAGAACAGGCTCCAATTTTGCTCTTCCCTTTTTGCTCTACTGGCTTATTTATGTGGCTGTGGGGCTGCATGGGACAGTGTCCCAAGTGCACATCGTGTCCCTTGAGAGGTTCCCCTCTGCTTCCCTCTCCTCCCCTCCTGTCCCACGGCTGGTTGCAGTAGTTCAGGCACTTGATGTTGGACCATTTATAGGATGCTGTGATCTGTGATTAATGGCTGTGCTGATTGCTTGATGGGTTTGGGCTTTCTGTCTCTCATTAGTTTCCAGAGTTTCTTTAATAGGATCTTGAGGCTTGTGGGCTGTATATATTACTCCAAGTAAATGCTCCATTGCTGCTCATATAGACTGAAAAAAATGTTGCTCTTAGATGGTCCTTCAGATATTTCTTCTTGAAAACCACACAGCTCCAGTTATGAAATCTCAATAGTGTGTCTAGGACACCTAGTCCTCTGTGTGGGACACATCCATCCATCCCATGTAAAGGATGCATTCATGTTATTAGAGACTGAGTGATTACAAATGTCTAAATGGAACACTCAGTGAGCACATGGGGTCTCCACGGACAAACAGAAAAAACATTACAGGCAACAGATTAATTTCAGTGCTTATTGTAGGCTTTTCATGTTTGTCTCATTTCTGTGGCTGGACCACTGGACTAGAGAATAGATGGTATGTCTGCAGTTCATTTTGTTGGACATTTTGTTTCCAGCCCTGCAATCATGACTGTCTTTAGTGAGTTGGATATTTCCTTCAGCAAGGCTCACTTGAGGATATGAGGCCATTTGAGTACTGTTTCTCTGTGTTTAGTTACTGTTCCTTGTTACTCTGTTCTTGAGCGTGGGAGGGCTGTAGATATGCTCTGCGGCACCACAACCACTACATGTCCTGGCTTTGAAGTTTTAACTTTCAAGATTAATTGAAAAAGTTATTGAAATCTCTAATTATCTTGTCCATTTGCTCCTTCTTTTTCCTTTCCAGGAGGAGGGAGAGGACAGCAGTATAGTTGGAGATTGAGGACAGTGAAGCTGGCTTTGTTTGAAAGAGAAGAGTGTATGATAGTGCTGTCATTGATGCATATGCAAATGCCTTAAGCCTAAAATCCATGTCACAGTGTACCTGCTTAATATGCCTCATTCATACACCTAGGGAAGCAAGGCCTTATTTTCCACTCTTCTTTTGTTGTGCTGTGGCAGCTGAGTTCCGTTTGTGTGTTTTGGGTGTTGAGTGAACCCAAAACCTCAGGGGTTTAGGTTTAATCTCTGACATTAAATCTGTGAGGTTTTTCCCTCCATTGGCCCTCCTCGGACAGGATTGATTTTGAAGTGTTACATCATAGGGATAATCTCAGAAAAGAGCAACCAGAGCTGTGATATGCAATATATTATATCATTTACAAAATGCAAGTAGAAGCATTAGTTCCTATTTCTGATTTTAAATTGTTCATTAACTGATAGTCCTCTGTTTATTCTTGTTTTTTTCCTCCACTTCTCCAGGCGAGTGAATTCAGTTGAAAGCATCTACAGGTATTATATTGATAAATACTTAGCCTCTAAAATTAGAGCAGTATTGTTAACCTTCAGTAGCTAACAGTTGTACTATAGGTATGGATTTTTTATTGTATTTTTGAGCCTTTCAAATATCTTAATGATAAGAAAGTTACTTGGTGCATAAGTGTTAAACAGCTTTCTGATGTCTTTTCAAATGATAAAACATTTGTAGTTCTTTTAGAGGGTTAGGTTGTGTGTTTGCCTGTGGCTTGGCTCAGTGAATGAGTCTATACTAGCTTTTGTACCTCTGTGTTTTCCAGCTGGGAGATTCTGTAAAACTTAGCTGCCATACTTTTCACTACAGTATTTTCAACCTTGATTACTGTACAGAAATAATTTCCTCAAGCAGACCATGGCATTTTTAATTTTTTTCTTTTAACCAGAAATACTCCCTGAAAATATTGTAAAGCCTTCCAGATAATTTTGAAGCTACTTCATTTTTGTAATTACTTTCATAATCTGCCTTTAGGAGAGATGATTTTCAAGAAATAGTATAATTTGTCTTGAGCTTCTGTGACAGGCACCCCTTCTGAATGGGGGCTTCTCTTAGCACAAAGGTAACTTCATCCTTGAGATTGTGGAGTGGCAAGAGAGAGTTAGTTACTCTGTACAGAAATGGATATAAAATAAAATTTGCAGGATTTTTTTCTGCCATCATTATGGAGACTTAAACCAGCATCAGACTGAAACACAGTTTGGGGAGGAGGGGAATGTTAACAGTTTACTCAGAGTTGAATCACTCCAAAGAACTATTTTATTAATTCTTGTTTACCTCTGTCTGAATATTTATGCATGAATTGGTAATCTGCACTTCCCTTGTAGTTAGTGGACAGTAATAGGTACTTCTGGGGCCAAATGTGTTATCCCATGGTCTCTATCTGAATAGGTAAACAGATTGGATTTTAGAAGTGTCATTGTCTATAGATTACTCATTCAGAGTTAAATGACTACATTCTAAACTTCTAAATTCAGGTGAGATGAATCTCTAGGTCTGTTGGGTAGTCCTTTGCCCCTCAAGACTCTTGAGGCTTGTGTTGGTTGAACCAGCATAAGCAGCTATAATGAGGCATGTTCTACTCTAATGGTGACACAAAATACTGCCTTTTTTTCCCCACACTTTTTGTTTATCCTTAGTGAATAAGAGATAAACATTTAATTTGTCCAATTGGCTGATTAAATCTTTCTTTTTGTGCAAATACCTATGCAATGCTTATGTTTGGTACCTTCAAGCATAGTTTTTGGCAGAGCCCTAAGGACTAGATCTATCGTGTGAAGTGACTTCTTTATGTGATATTTTTATACAATTATTTTAATAGCTCAAGAAAAACAGAAGTTAATGCTCCCCTTCGTGCATTTTCAAGTCTCTCATTAATTAAAAAACTAATTACTTTTTCTGTTACAGTAATGGTGATATTTTTGAATCAAAGGGCATTGCATTTAACACAATTATAATTATGTGAATCAAGACCAGGGAGGTTAAAGATTAGCTTTGTATGGTTTCTATGGCTTCTATTCCATTTAAAATGTCTGTTGGCTTGGGGATTGTTTTTTCATATTAAGGGGATAAACATTAAAGCATATATATTAACATTTTTAATTTTCTCAGGTCTGTCATGTTAGACCTTGCCAAGGTCTTCCTTAGCTTGGCACGTTTTTCTTTGAGAGTCAGTCCTTCCTGTGAACCTTGTTTGAACACTAATACCCACAGCTGGTACCAGAAAACTGGGGTGTCAGCACTTGAGGATTGTTGTGGTTGCAGCTGTGCTGGCTGTGGAGACTGGAGCTTCACTGTTGTCAGTTCCTAAGAAGCAAGCAGCCTTGTTTCTCCTTCCCAGGCAGTGTACAGAGTGTGTTTGACTGTGCAGCCTCTGCAACCACCATAAGACAGACAACTTCTAGGTGGGTGCAGTTACCAGAGATTCATACTGCCCATGATTTGGTCTGTGGGCTTTGAAGTGCCTTGAACTGGATACATGCACTCTCTTCATATTTGCAAATTTCTCTACTTGGCAAGATAAACTCTTTATCACAGGAATGTACTGAGAGTAAATAAATTAAATACAAATTGTTCTGATAGACTTAGTTTTATGAAATAAAACAAAACAACAAAAAAAAGAAAATAAAAAAACCCCACAATAAATCAGAAAACATTGAAAACAGCCACCCTTTTTAATGCACTGCTTTTTTACTGAAGTACTACATTGTGTGTCAGATCACAAGGAAGCAAGAGAGCAAAGGTGGTTAAGGCTGATGAATACATGGTCAGAACACGGAATCTACTAGGCACCTTTTGTACACATCATTCCTGAGGCAGACCTGAGGACCTCAGAATATTTATCCAAGCTTTATCTTTTTTTTTACTCAGTACAGTATCATTTTCAGCACCAGGTTATGTTCCCATGAGCTTGCATTTGAAACCATAGTTGTTTTACTCACCTGCCCCTTTCCAGGGCAAAATGGTTATATAGAGCTTAAGTACTAGAATAGCAGCTCTGAAAGCTGAAGATGATCCAAGAAAAAGGTTTTCAGCTTAGTGGTTAACTGTGTGTTGCTCACTTTGTGAGTTTTTCACAAATTCATACTCATCAAATAAAGCCTAGTTCTTAGTGCTGTCTTTTCCAGCTTTTCCTGCAGTCAGTTACTCCATTATAAAAAAGAGCAAATGCTCTCAGTTCTCAAACTAGTGGCTCAATTAGAAATGGGGGACTAAGATCACACCATTCCTTGATCTGCTTAATAATGCTTGTATTCCAGATAGCACTGAACTGAAGGGTTTTTTTAATCTGTCTTTTCTAAAGCTTTTTCTTGTCCTGTTAGTCTTTACTGTTCTAAGCTGAAGACAGACAAAATTATATGGCTTTCACCCTCTAGGAAATACTGGTGCCCAGGGACACTTTTCATAATCCTTCCATTTAGGTTTTTTTCTTCCTTTTTTTTTTCTTTTTTTTTTTTCCCCTTAAGATTATTACTTAAAAAATACCAGCACAACTTCTTAAAGTCCAGTTGAAGGCAATGATTATCTATATGATACAGATGCAGAAGCTGTGTTTGGAAGCATTTTCTTTCCATGTAGGTAGGCTCTGTAGCAGTGATGTGTTATGCAGAGTGCAGCATGTTCACTTAACTCAGATGTTCCTGTGTGTGGAAAGAGTGCAGTTCAATTTCAACAACAAATGAAAATACAATACTGGCTTAGTTCGGAAGAGAACGCTTGAAGTTTTTAATGGTATTTTTAGACAAAATGAGAGAATTTTTAATTCAATGACATTACCATCCCATGTGAATGCTTTCTGTGATGGAACATACCAAAATGTAATACAAATATCCAGAAACCTATTGGCCACTATTGATAGGAACAAGTCTATCAAAGCACCTATTAGAACTTGTATTGAATAGAAAGAAGGCAGTGGTTAAATACTTCGTTGTGCATGGATACATAAATATTGCAGATTATTTTCTGTAGTCTTATTTTGCATTAAAACTGTAGATTGCAATAGAAATGTAGGCTGGGGGAGGAAGAAGGATTTTTGCTTAATGACAGTGTGTAACTAGGGTAAAACTGATTTGACTCAGGATTGCTGTTCTGCCACTTGCTTGAAAGGGAAGGCAGGTGTTGGAAATCTGATGAGCTTTTTTAATAGAAATGGAAATCAGGATTTTGCAGTGCAGAAAACGGGAGCACAACACAGGTTGGACCATAAGGCACCACTTAGGGAAAAGTCAGAGAAAACAGGGAGTTTGAAAACTATTCTAAATTCCTTCACTATTTTTTTTCCAAGTGAGATGGGAAATAAAGTAGATAGATTATTAGCTTACAGGCTGATAATAAAGCAGCCAAAGCAGATGGTAAGAATGATAAAGGAAAAGAGAATGTTTATGCATAGCTCATTAACCACAGTTTGTAATTCGTTTGCAGATTTTTATGAGCTTGGCAGCAGATAAAAGTCCAAGTTAAAAAATTAGATAAAATTTAAGGAGGCTAAAATCAGCCCAATTAAAGCAAATATATAATACACAGTAGACACAGAAAACTTAATCTTTTACAGTAAGAATAAATGTTTACCAGTTTCTTGCAAGCCTCAAAGGTAGTGGGAAAATGCTAGTTTATTGCTCTTTGACATATCAAATAAAAACTGGTTATCATGGCAAAACTAAATGTGTGGACTGAAGGGAAAGTGGTTTATTTTGCAGAATTTCTAAATAGGTTATTTTCCCCATTCTGTTTCATTATTTCATTGATGTAATTTCCTAACACTGTGCCCATGCTTGAGACTGTTGGGGTGCAGTGTGGACAGTGTATGACATTCTGCTGTTTCTTGGGGTGCTTTTGTATATGCATTTCCATTCATGTTTTGTTTATAACAATCTTAACTTTTTTCTTAGAGTTCTTTGGGATTTGCACACAGCAGTGTTTGCAGTGAGGTGTTGTGTTGAAGTTGCTCTGTTTGCAGTGTAATAAGAAAAGACCTGCAGCAATGCTAAGAAGTATAATGAACAAGGCAACCAGTCTTTTGCATGTTTGCTTTAATTTAGAGTCAGGGAGATGTCTGGGTGAACTTGGAGACATATAAAAAACAGGATAAAAGCCTAAGACTGTTCCCTGAGAAGAGGGTTTCATTACCTATTACCTTTGCTAAAGATCAGTTTATCCCCAGGAGGCTAACTCAGCCTTGTACGCTGCAAGAATACTGTTTGAGGCAAACCTTCCCATTTGTTTGCCACCAGACTCTTGTTCTAGACTGCCATCTGAGTTGTCTGTAAAGACGTCCCTTTTATGACAGATGGGCATCCTGTTGAACCTTCCCAAAGGCAGATGCTGGATATTTTTCACCCAGGTGATAGTTGAAGTGTGCTGGTAGGAACCTGTCATCATTCATCCCTGAATCTGGGAACTTCTGCCTTTCAGAAGTATGAGGTGTAACCTGTGACATAATTGGTGGTATCTTGGCTTGGTTTGGAGCATAGGGCCCAGTGCTTGCTGCTTTCTGGGATGCTGTGCCTCCCACCCAGCACTTGGGTGATCCTGTGCATGTTCTGTCAATAGGGGATGTAAGTAGAAAACTCTGTCTCATAGAGCATTGTTATCATTATCTTTCAGCTGTCATCCGATAAACCTTTTCATATTTATCACCAAAGCTATAGGTTATTTAGTATTTACTCTTGCTGTTTTTAGTTGCTTCATTGTTTCCTAAAAAGAGATCAGTGTACAAGATCTGCATCATTTTAGGGAGGTCTTAGTGATATAAAAAAACCCAAATATTGATATAATCCTTGATAAAATCACTGAGGAGTGGTAATCCCTCTAAATGCTCTTTTGATTTTGCAGGAGAACAAATAAAACTTGCTCTTAATGACACTTGTAAACAGTCTGTGATCTAGTTGTTTAATCAGGATGACACAAAATCACCTTCACCATTCCCTTTGCTTTGAGAGGAATCATTGCTCACCAGTAAAGTGTGCTTTACTCTAAACCCCTTCTAAAATGTTGAGTACTACAGGATCTGTATTACTTAGCTTAACTGCAGTGACAAGTCAAATCTCTAGACTGTTGCTATAATTGTGTATTTCTTAATTGAGCACATTGTTATGCAGTGATTAAAATAAAATTAGCCTTCTGAAATGATCCCCTTTCTAGGCTGTTATAATGATTTTTTCTTTATTCTTCATCACACCTATAAGCATCTTCCCATTTCTAATTGCCAGGAGGTTTAGGTTCTCTGAAGCATCATTCTCTCTCCTCTTATTTTCTTATTTTTCCTGAAGATATATTAAGCCTTCAGCTCTTGAAGTTGGCTTCAATTTACACTTTGGCTCCTGAAACTGTTTGATAAATCATTGTCCACAGATGTTGTATGCTTTAATTGCTTAATTTTCCAACTAATGGATCAAAACTTGAATAGACATACTGTTTTCTAACTGAAGGGAGACAAAAAATGCACAGAGAATAACTGAAGTCAGCTTGTGGAAGGATTGAGAGAGTTTGCCTTGTTTAACTAGTTACTGATGTTCCTTCAGGGTTGAGCCTTTGAGAAGTGTTTAGAAAGGCAAAATGTGAGCAGCAAAAATTGACAAGTGGGAAGTGATCAAGCAGAAGTGCTCAGTTCCAAAGCAGGGCGAAAGTTCATCCATGAAATGTTACTGATATGCACACATACTGTGGGCAGGCAGGCCTGAGAGAAGACCTCATGAGTCTGCACTAAGGGGGCATGTTTGCAGCTCAAGATGGAGAGGTGCTGCAAGGAGCTTGAGGTGGCAGGAGAAAGCCCTACTTTTCTGAACACAGCTGCATCCCCAAGGCAAAAGCTGAGCTGTAAACACAGGGCCATTTGAGGCTGTTTAGACAGTGAGGGCACTGCTGTGAATTCCTTGTGATGAGGCAGCAGGACTGTCTCCCTCCTCACCTTGTTCTTCCTCTTGTTCTTTATCACACATCCTGCTGTGGCTCAGATCTACTGGGAGTCAGTCAAGAACACAGTCTGCTGGCTGATGTTTTAGGGGGTGATTTTATTCTCCAGTGTCAAGTTTTGGCAAAATATCAGTATTTTCAAATCTGTCATGCATGCAAAACCAAAGTGATCTCTGGACTTGAAATCCCAAATAATGCTTCTCAAATCCACTGAAAAAAAAAGATAGGGAATGACAATGGAGAGAGGAGGATTTCTAAATGGAGTGGTCTCTTCCTGGTGGGTGGCCCCATTTGCAGTAGCCTAAGGCATTAAAACCAGACTCCTCTGACTAATTAGACTATAAGTCTTCTCTGCAGTCCTTGTCACTTGGGCTGTGTTCTTAATTCTGGCTCTGAAGTTCGATGCCTAAAGTCAGAAAAACTGTGCATCCTTCCTGAGCAGAAGTGAAGTCCTCTGACAGCACACTGGATAAGTTGAGGTACCCCAGGAGACCCTGGGAGTGCTGATGTGCTGACTCACAGAGTTGGCAGCTTTCTTTCCTGGCTCTATTTGTTGCTTTGTTAAAGACAGAAGCTGTCATTTCCAGGTGAGGAAATGCTCATTCAGTCTGAGTGATGTTAAAACTTGCCTCATATTTCATTTGGGTTTCTGGGTATTACTCATCTGTTTCTTTTGCTTTGTCTTTCTTTTTTCCCCACTATAAGGGTCTAGGTCTACATTAAAAATCTACATTGATAATTTAGCAGACATTTGGCAATTTCCTTGCTCACCAAAAGGGAAACATGGTTGCAAAGAACCAGGGATCTCTTCTAAATAAGTATAGCAAGGATCAGTTTCTGATGATAAGCCTTTGCTCTGGTGAGGCAATCTGTTTGAGGTAAGGAAGAACATGTTTTCCTAGGTATTTTTTTTGCAAGGGCAGAAAAATCTTGCCACGGTAAAATAGTGAAGAATATTCAGGCAGCTAGTTTTTGTTTGGTTGGTGTGGGTTTTTTCTTTGTTTTTAATTATCTGACAAAATTTCTGTCAATTTTTTTAAAAAATCAAACACAGAGTATCCTGATAGTACACAAGATGTTGCTTAATTCTTTGTGGTAATCTTTGTTCAAGTGATTGTCAGTTAAAACTATTTTCTAAGGTTATCAAATGTGAAACATAAACCTCTCACAGCTTCTACAGCACATGGTTTAGAGGAGAACCAAAGTCTTTCATGCTGCCATCTGCTTTCCACTTGTCAAGTCTCATTGGAAACCATCTATTCATATGTGTTTGCTTGCAGCTATTTTGAAGAGATTTGCATTTATCAGTGTAATCTAATTAGGCCCTTTTATTAGGGTTGAACATTTAAATGTTTACAGAAAAGGGAATTAACAATTACCTTTTTTTGCTCTCATGCATTGTAATAGATGCAATCTATTAGCTAGAACATTCCAAGTCATGTGTGTCTCCTGAAATCTCAAGAAGTTGATCTCCTGAAGCAGCAACTGATGGTACTGTGCTGTTCTTTTCCTACTGCAACCATTAGAATGGGTAAATACTAGTAAATAAATTTGCCAGTAATTTCTTTGACCTGTTTTTTCTTTTTTTTTCTGGTCAGAAATTTTCCATGAATAATTCCATTTTATCGACTTTATCCATAACAGAAGCTGTTTCCCCAGTGATGTCTGCAAACAATATTTAGTTTCTAATTATTTCATAAAACAGTTCAGTGATTTCAATAACATTTATAGCATGTGCTGCTAGAGAGCAGGCAAGTGTGCCAAAGGCTCATAATGTTCCTTCTTCACTTGAGCTAAGGTTAGCAAAGTGCAAGTCCTGCTGTGACATTCCAGTCTTTGCAGCAAGAGTGGAGAAGGTATACAAGACAACTGCTGGAATGGGTCACCTCTGCTGCCCTCTCACTCTCACCCTGCATTCTGTTCAGCCTTTGCATCATTTCTGTGCAGTGTGGCCAGTCTGAATAAGAAAAAATTAGAGACCTTTCAAATGACATTTAACAAGGTGAAGGCAAAAAGTGTATTTTCCTAATTAATAAAACTCCATTCATAGCCATAACCCATTAAGAAAGCCAGAGGCCTTCTAGTACATTGCTGTAAGGAAAACTCTATTGAACCATAAAAAAAAGAAATAGGTCCTTCAAAAGTGCAGTACATTGTGTATCATATTTGTAGTTACATTGGGTCAGTCATAAATCACTTCTCTGTGGTTTTTAAGGGTTATCAGAGATGAGTAAAATTTCCAAAAATGTGCTCATTTGCTGAAGTTTGTGTTTCTCAACAAAACTGAATGTGTGGTGATTAGCCATGCCTAACATCTATATGTACTATTTAATGCTGCTTGCATTACTTGCCAAGTATATTTCTACAATTTCATTTTCTATATGAAGACTGCTGCAATACCTATGTGACCAGATAGTTAAAAGAATGTCAAAAAGAAGATGATTAGCAATGCAGCTGAAACACTACTGAAATTGGGTTCATCAGGGTATGTTCTTTATACATAGGCAGTGCTGTCAAACAGACCAAAATAACTGTTATCTCTGGGAGGAAATTAGATGATGCTAGGCTGGATGAATAATGACTAAAGATGTAATTTTATAATACCTCCTAAAGCACATACCTTTTGCAGTTTTATTACTTTTTAAAATATACATTGTACTTAAAATGAGTGTTATGCAGAGCTCTGAGGTTATTCAGTTCCCAATTTCACTATTAACTTTGTTTGGCTTATAGCTATTCATAAGAGTATTTACAAGTGGATTTTATGATTTTGAAACAATTGGAAACATAAATATTTATCATCAGTTTATTGAAATCTCATTTCCCTTTTGTGTTTGCAGTTGTTGAATTCTCATTTGTTCAAAAGAATGTACCATTGTTTATTGCTAAGGACAGGAGTGATGTAAAAGAGGAGAAGATGCTCTGTAGGGCTTCCACCTATAAAGTATGGATCTGTGAGCATGGTGTAATGACTAAGTGAACAGGTGAGATTGTTGTTGTTGTTCTATACACTGGAAGCAGTGTATAGAAACAAGAAGGTTTGGTTTTTCTGCACATGTTTCTGATGCTGTTGGTGAAATAAGTTGTTCTGTTTTAAAACACATGCTTTGGAAAGGCCTACTGAATGAGCAGACACATGGAAAACTGGAGCTATGAAGGTCACCCACAGGGAATATTGAACGTAATTTAGTCACTGCCTACCTATATCTTCCCCATACACAGGGATTTGTGATTGTAGAGGCTTGCTAGATGATGAAATATGGTGATCTGGAATTCTGGAAGCCAAATCCAGACAAATGGATTAGCAGTAACATGCATCTTTTTATCCATCAGAGTAATAATTGGAGACAATATGGTTGGTTTCTCTTTAGAGAGACTTTTCTCAACAGCAGGTTGTGGTGTTGATGCACAAATGAGTGGTGGAATTAGCTGGTTTTAGTCAGGAGATGAAATAAAATGATCACAATGGTCTCTTTTGAGACCATATCAAATAATGATTTATAAAAATTTGAAGTTGTTTGGCCAGGGAAAAATATTTCTTGGCTTGTATGACCTTTCGCATTGTTGCTTTTCTGCAGAAAGAACATCTTTAATGATTCTGTAATGAATGTTCACTTAGGTAGACATGTAATTCCCCTCCACTTCATTTACAGGTGTTTTACTTCCTCTCCTGCAGATCTACCTTCATTTTATATTTATTACTTCCCTTTATCCTAAAGTTTTTTGGTGCAAATCATTCTCGTAGTATTTTTTGGAAAGAGTTTATGATGAAATGTTTCATTCCTTCTTTGTACATAAAGACCACTCCTGTTCAAAAGCTTGGGTGTATTTCTGAGGATTAGGTAAGAATTTTTTTCTTACATGAGTATTTTAGCCTGTGGATGATTAGAAGTCTTTCTGCCTGATGAACTTAACAGTAGAAAGGAGTAGGCTCAGATCCTGAAGAATCCCTCTCTCCAGCAGTGCACTGACTCTAGAGAGCTGTTGTATTGAGCAGCCATGGAGACATTTGTATATAATCAAATGTGCTCCTCACCAACATGGACCATGGCACTGTGTGAAACAAAAGCAGCTTAATTAATAGAATTATAAGCAACATAGATATATTTGGAGGAGAGTTCATATATATTTTTTCCTGTGTGTTTTATTTATTTAAGTCAGTTTTGTGTCACTACATTTAATATGGTATAATATCTAACTGAGCCAGTGAATGCTAGAATCAGTGTGTAGAAATAGCAAGGTGGTACCTTACTCTGCTGGAACAAACAGCTAGTTGTCAAATGTCTTATTATCACTCCTACCTTGGCTTCAGTAAACACCATTATGCTTTGTTGACTTGCACTTTGGCAAGTTTATTCCACTGTCTACTGATACCTCTTGAAATTCTGCTGTTAACATCTGCAGCTTCAGAAAATCATTCTAATGGCACAGTAGCCCTAGCTGAGGTAAAAGTGTCACATGCTGTCCCTGTCAGAGCTGAGGTGGCACTTATCAGGAGGTGGAAAGTTCAATTCCCTTTCACCACCCTGCTGCAGTCCTGCTGAAAAGGAGTAATAAACTATTTCAACAGCTGTATTCCTCCTTACCCAGTTGTAAAAACCAGGCAGCTCCCTGGCTCAGTCTGTTATCAGCAGTGATAGAAAGCTCCCCACCACTGGGTTCTTAATGAGTTCATTACCAGGGGGCTGTAGGCAGCTATGCTGTACAAGTCTTAGGGCCATTGTCCTTCAGGAGAAGATGAGAGCCTGTCATGCACTGGGTCATGGACACTTGACACAGCAGCTAGGTGTAACTCATGTCCAGATGTATGCAGAGTATGCATCTGTGGCTTTCAAATACCCAGAAGAGGCCAGTTGAGCAGAGTTCCATTTACGTTGTGTTTCACAGTAACAACCTCCTTTGCATGCTAAAAAAACCCCAGCCACATGTACCAGCATCAAGAACTGAAGACAGGAGCTTCCTCGAGTGCTTGTGGAAGGTGCTGTATCTGGTTCTGCTGCTGAGATGGAAGGCTGAATTGTAATGAAGGAAATGGATTCCAAATCTTTCTGGTAGTGTCTGTGAGGAAAATGCTGCCAGCAGACACGTGGCTCTAGTTTGCCTGACAGTGAGAGTTGCAGGCAGGCAGCTAAGGCCAGAGTTGAGTCTGTACTTCTCATCACACTGCCTGTGTGAGTTTGTCACCATGTATTACCCTAACCCTTTGGCCAGATTATTGCATAAATACTGCATACAGTTGATACTTGACAGCATGCAGTCTTTGAATCATATATACAGAGTTAGCTTTTGAACTTGTAGTCTTCTTGATTTATTTGCTGCTGCCTCGGGAGTTTCTGTCTGTTTTAAAATCATGTTTGAGTTATGTTACCATGAGGAGTTATTTCATGGTTTAGCTGTTCTGAGGATCCATGTTGCTGTTCACTTGCTGCTTATCTTAATCACTCTTAGCTTCACTAATGTGCACGTCACCATTTTGACTTCATTTTCATTAAACTTGTGCCTATGTAATAAAAAATAGTGGAAATTTTTAAGCCAGATGCTAAGCAAAGTCAGCTGTACTTGATGTGAATGAAACTCATTTACTTGCTGCCAGCTTAGACATGCTATGAAGAATATATCATCTGCTCCTTTTCAACTACAGCCTTTGTATGGCTTGTTTGTAAATGCATGGGTGAAGTTAGAGAGCAAATGAACATCACTGAGCTCTTACTAGAAGAATGAAAAACTCCTGTTAACTACCCAGGCTCTGTGACGTAATCACTTGTTAGACATCAACCTGGTCTTTGTTTTGGGGTGAAACAGGCAGCTTGGTTGGAGATAAATAGTCAAATAAAGGTAAGTAGTTTAGCCAGAACAAAATGTAACTCATCTCCTAATTGGAGCTGACATTTTTAGTGCAGAAAAACATACAATTAAAGAGAAGTGTCCATGAAATACTTTTTTGTTGAGTGGTGCTGAAGTTCAGACTCTGATAGATGAGACCTTCCCATTTCTTTAATGCTGGAAACAAAGTCCAGTCCCTTTTGAAATGCTACTCTGCACCCTGAGAAGGGAGAAAAGCCTAGGTATGATGATTCTAATTTACTAGATTATGAGACGTGGGAAACAGCTGTTGTTGCACTGCATTATTTCAGCAAGAGAAGTTGAGATTCAGGTATGTTGTTTGTAATTGTGTGGTTTATGTGCTGAAGGGAGCCTTTTGAGGACTGAACATTGGGAAGACAAGAGCCTCCTTTGTACTCCCCCACAGGCTTCAGGTCCTAAAACACAAAACTCTACTTTCTATAAAATACTGAAAAATTCCCATGATCCCACACCTCTCCTGGCACAACTGTACTCAGTAGTTGCCAATTCTGTGTATCTATCATATATAGATATAGATATAGATATAGATATATATAAATAATTTAGCTGTGGCCATTTCATAGCAGGGATTAAACTTAAGCAGTTTTTGGAGTTGCTGTGGCATTAAGTTGGAGGTTACAGACTTTCTATGTCTGCCCTTTTTTTCATGAGAACAGAACCATATTCCCTACTTACCTTTCTTGTAGCCTTTCTAAATTAATTAATTTTTCTCTTCTTGGAATCTCACAATTGCAAGGAAAAAAAAATGAAACAGTTACAGATAGGGGGAATAAGGCAAGGGGACTGGCATCAGTGTTTTCCACATCAAAGCCATGAAACAGGAATATGCAGAGCTACTATTC
Source organism: Ceyx melanurus (assembly GCA_024611195.1). Lineage (NCBI taxonomy): Eukaryota > Metazoa > Chordata > Aves > Coraciiformes > Alcedinidae > Ceyx > Ceyx melanurus. The sequence continues at coordinate 106,107 of JANHGL010015844.1, read as the reverse complement.
AAGTGTACTTTGAGATTCTCTGTGTATTGTGAGAACAAGCAGGTGAAAAATGACTGGAAAGATGGAGAAGATGGTTATGGTGCTGCTTGACTAGCCGTAATTCAGTTAGGAAGTTATGGCAGCCTGAGGCCAGAGGGTACATCACCAGGACACACAGTTTTCATCTAATCAGATCTGTGTTGTGAAGAAACAGTTCTCCTTTATCTTTGTTTTCCATGGTTTTTTAAATTATTTATTTGAAAGACAGGGTTTTCTCAAAGGAAAGTTCCTTTGGGAGGATCAAACATGAGCTAAGTAGAATTATAAGGACTAAAAGGAGCCATCCTTTTGCTGTCACCTCTAGATTCTGCATGGTTTCTGTTGAAAGTTTTAGTTACTGTTAGAAAGTCATGTAGACAAGATAATTCCTTAGTCCTTCTAGTCACTTGGCAAAAGAAGAGGTGGTGGCATTTGCATGTGCCTGTCTTCTGTTCCTGTTTTCTTCTGGTGTTGGTTACCAGCACAAGGGTGCTGAAAGGAAGTGTACTAGTTTTGCTTCCAGCTTCTCCTTCCCATTACTTTTGCTTGGCATTTTGCTGCACAGCTTTGCATAACATACCCCACTGAAGGCCATCTGTGCTAAGGGCTTTTATTTGGTACATGGATATATTATGTTGTTTCTCAAGAAAGCAGCAAAAAGGTGAATTACATCCAGCAGAATTATGTTCCCAGGGTCTTCCTTCTTGCCCTTTTTGAAGACTTGAGCAACACTGGCTTTCCTCTAGTCCCCAGGCACCTCACCTTTGGATCTTGCAGAGATGATGGAGAGTGGTAGTGCAACAACCTCATCCAGGTCCATGGGATGTTTTGGAGGTCTAAAATATTCACATAAAAATAGTTGAGATGTGCTCATGGAGGATAAGTGCAGGTGAAAGAGATGTCTGTAGAGAGTGTGTGCAGTTGAACATGAAGCACAGTGAGCTGTACTTGCTACATACTCAGCTTCAGAATTCCCCAAGCTACAGTACAGGGAACAGTACTTCTGGACATGCTCTCGTGTTTTGCCTTGCTTCTTCACTACTGGCTAGAGGTGACAACGTTCTGTGGTGACCTGGAGCTTTACACAGGGTGACAGTTGTTATTTTACCAGTGAAGAAATGTGCTGTTGCTCCAAGAGCTATCCATCCCAACAGAGTTCTAGTGTTAATGGTGTGCACCTCACTAGGTGTTCGCCACTAGATCGCAGTAGTTAACAGTGGAGCTCTCAGTAGCTCTGCTCTACTGGTTAAGGCAAATTAAAAGTATTAAAATCTTCTTTCTAAAAAAGAAAATACCCTTTTTTTAGAAAGACAGTTTATTGTCTTGATTTCAATGATTTGGGAGTGTGAATTGCCCACAGCTGGTGATGAAACAGTTTTCATTCTCATTTTAAAGACGATATAAACATAATCATTTGGAGCACTATAGGCACCTCTCATCCCGTTGCAATTGTTTCCTCTATTTGATTACTTCTTAATTGTTTGTATGAAAAATTTTAAATTAAGAAAGACATAATTAGGAGTCAGTAGGATGATTCATAATACTTCTACACTTTTATGCCTACCAAAGCCAAAGGATTGTTTCTCAAATATTACAAAACCAGAAAAGAGCTGATCTACATAGGCCAGTGAAAAAAAAGAAACAGGCATTCCTTTGTTTTATGGATGAGCTTACTGTAAGGAGGTCTGCCTGAAATGAAATGTTTGTAGATGGCAAAATCTCTTCTTCCATTTAACTTTCAGTAATCTTATGATTCTAACCAAGTACTGGAGCATGTGAAGAATGAAATAATACTCTGTTGTACAAGCTATTGTACTTTTTGTTCATTTTATTGCCCTCCAAAGTATTCAGGGTGATGCATATTGCATTAAATTTCTCATGAGATTAAAATCTAATTTTAGATCTAAAACTGAGTGCTAATACTGTAATGAATGTATTAACTTACTTAAGAGTAGGCAGTTTTTAGAGCCTCAAAGGAAATGCCCCACAGAGAAGTGCATGTTAAAGGAACATACTGCAGTTTGATGCAACACATTGGCATGAAATACCAAAATTGCCATATTAGGCTTTTGCATTATTTTGCCTTTCTAAAAGCTGGAATGTCTTTTCCCATTTTTAGCTTTAATATGGGGGGTGCGGGGAGGGGGAGCATTCAGGTACTATATCCATGCAGATAGGGCCCTGTTTTGGGTTAAAGCCACATTAGTGCTTTATTTCCCTTCTGTGACAAGGCCACATGCATGCTGGTCTGAGCATTATTGGAAGGATCAGCAAGGTGGTTTTCCAGGGTCTCCAGCTTGGCTCACTTTATGTAATGCATGCCATGGAACACAGAGTGTTAGCTCCTGTGAAATCACCAAAGATCCCACAGTCCCCTTGTGGATGCAAAGTACACTCTGGCAGCTGTGAAATACCATATGGGTGACACTGCAGTTTTTCATACACACTTGATGTTGTTTATTGCTCCTACTCCAAAGGGTTTATCATTTTCAGTTATTTAATACATAATCCTCAGTGTAGTTTAAATAATTACCTGGTGGCTGTTGAAAGCTCACCGTGAGACAGCCACACAGTGTGGGATTTGTATTGATCAGTGAGTATCGTTTGAAGCAAGAGTACTTGAACTAAGAGCATTCTTTGTAGTAGAACAAATTCTCAAGAGTTATGTATGATGTAAAGGCAGTACTTATTTTTGCATGTGGTTCAAGACATTTGTAATGTTGGCAGTGAAGTGTCTGTTGTGTAAATTAATGATTGTGAGGTATTGAGCTTTCAGAAAACCATCAGAAAACAAAATACTGGATATGGGGGCCCTGTTTGAAAGAAATTTTTAATATAATATCTAACTTCTAGATCAATTTATGTGTTTCTGGGATATATTTTCATTGCATATATACAATTGAGATGGGTTAGCTGAGGATACGTTCTTTTGTTCTTCATCATAGTGGGGCAGTAAGTGCAAACAGTTCTCACCAACCTCTTCATGTCCCATAAATATCTTCTACTCCAGCAAGGGCTTTTGGGGAGATTTTCTTTCAGAGCAGCAATGTTTTTCCAGCAACAGAGTGTAGAACAGGTAGCAGAGCCTTCTTCAGGATGCTTTGGGATGTACGATGTCCCAGTGTTTTTAATGTGAAGGTCAATGCAGGGCATCTTGGTCTTTCCTTTTCAAGACAAGGCAAAAGGCAAACAGCTCTAGAAGAGAGAATCCAGGTGGTAATAGTGGCTTTATTTCCCTCAGCAGTTCTGGCTGCTTTTTCCTACACACTTCTGGTCCAGTGTTTTGCAGTGGATACTCTGTACAGACAGCAAAAATAATCCTGGAATGATTTTCTTCCAGTGTTTCTGTTTTCTACAAGGAAAGGTCTGTTTCCCTAGGTTCTCTGGGGAAATCTTAAAGGGCTGATATGTCATCTCAGAAGAAATTATCTCATCTGCTTCCCTGAAAAAAAAAACCAAAAGCAAAAAAGCACATTACAGTAGACACTTGTAATTGTCCTTTTTCAGAGTTGTTCTTTTTGGTTTGAGGCACTGTACTTGCAGTCCTATTCACCATGTCACATCCTACCTTCTCTCTTCTCTTCTGTCAAGAGCTTTTGCACAGCAGGTAGCCATGTGGATAGCTCTCAGATCAGGAGGCTGTTTCATTATCTTGTTCTCAATGTGCTTTTAGCCGTGTGAGTTAAAAATGAACATCATCACTGACTTCCAGCTTAAAGCTGGCAAAATAAGAGTTTTAGTTCTTCCTCAGGAACCTAATACAACAAGCTTAACAGGTAACACAACAACTGCTTTGTATGCATCAGCCGGGCGAGATGTTCACTGCAGCTGCAATTTCTGGTGAACACCTCTCTACAACACAAATTATAATGTCATAGCAGCTTTACATTGAGTGCTTTAATTTCATGCCAGCTTAGATAGGATTTTTTTGTTTTGTTTTCTTCAATTCAAGATTCAATAGCCTGTTGTTAAAACTCAGCAGTCAGGTATGTGATGGCTGCAGCCTAGAAGCAGAAAACAATCCAGTAGCACTACAGTAATGAGAAAGTTACCTTCATCTAAATGAAACAATAAATAAGCACGGTATTTGATGAGCACTCTGATTATCTTTTTATATCCTCCCAACTTGTGCTCATTGCTCTGACAGGAACTTGTACATGAGAGTTAGAAGCAGAAAAAAATACATAACTTTTTGCAGCAGTCCTTTCTAGAATAATATGTACTAGAGGAGAATGAAGGTTGTTACTGTTTCCTTCATCAGTTATCTTAAAATGGAGATTAACATGGAAGTTTCCATCAAACTAAAATGTTCAACTGCAGTTCCGAGGATACTTTGCAAGACCATATGTGCTTCTTTTTATTCACTCAGTCTTCACTGTGTGGCTGTATTTTCAGGAGGCCTTTAATTATAAACAAAGACTATTTTGGGAGCAGCCTACCCATTGTCAAACTTTTTTGGTTTTTTTGCTACCTGTATAAAAATATATTTATATTTTTATATAAATGGTGAATATTTACATATGTATATCAAGGGAGGTTCTCTTCCACTTCTGCTCTGCACTGGTGAGATCACATCTGGAGTCCTGTGTCCAGAGCTGGGCTCCCCAGTTCAAGAGGGACAGGGAAATGCTAGAGAGAGTCCAGCAGAGGCTACAGAGATGATGAAGGGACTGGAACATCTCTCTTCTGGGGAAAGGCTGAGAGCCCTTTATATTTTTTTAATAATATTTCTTTATTACTATGCCAACAGAAAACAATTTGAACTTGCCTGTGGTATAATAACTTTGGGGAGATCTCCTAAAACACAATCCAGTAGTTCTTTGCCTATTGCACAGCTGTTTCAAAACATTTCAGAGTGGGCTTGACCTTATTTTTCACTGTGCCTGGAAGCTGGAGACTCAGAAGGGGGTTTCCTCAGTCTTGCTTTGTGGTGGAGACAAAATACACTGGTAAGGCTTTGTGGATTATCCCATTCAAGGCTTGGGCCCTGTCCTTTCACTAGTGTAAGTTCCCATTTGGGAGATGTGTGCTGCAGAGTTTAACTGGCTTTCAATCCTAGAAACCTTTGGCATGTGAGAAATAGCATGTTGGATTTATGGGGGACTTTGGGGTCACCCTCTAGGAACAGTGTATTAGCATGTTCCCTGAAGCTGGCTTTCATTTGGTGCTGTAGTGAACAGTGAAATTGCTCATAAGCAGTAGACTGCTGTATTTGTAGTCAGGTTGTCTAGCCACATTACATTATTCTCCATTACTTAGTTTATTCTCCTTAAAAGTTTCAGCTTATTTATATAACCTTCATTATATCTTTTATTTCTTTGGAAACATTGCCTTCAGATATTTGTTACCCTTCCTTGCATCACAATTTTGAGGCTAAAAATCTAGTTATTGTTGTAAAATACTAAGTTCAGACAAGAGGGATCACAAATAGTTTATGTTTGTTCTTTACTAACATGTCCCTGAATATTCATTTAATGACTGTCTTTCTGAATTTTCACAGTGTAAGTCAAGTCTGTGTACAGTAGAGTGCTACTGTTTATATTTTGAATTTAATCTGATAATAGAGCACTTTAGGTGGTAAGAATTTGAAATTATGTTCCTTCACCCAGCTCAGAGCTGAACTGAAACATTCCAAGCCTTAAGCTAAGGTTATGTGAGAAGTTGTCCTTTAAAGCTTAAGCTCCAGTGAAACTCTCTTTCTAAATAGGTCCTAAAATAGATGGGGAGAGATCACAGAACTCCAACAGAGAGCATTCATTTTCCTTCACCTGCACAGCTGAGGGATGTTTCCCTGTTGAAGGCTCTCGGCTTGCCATTGGAGGTGATACAATCCATCCTGTTTGCAGTTTCCCTCCCTTCATGTACCCAGGGTCAGATCATGTCAAAAACAGTTTGATCTTTCAGGCACATAATGAAAGAAATAGTCTAAGTGCTCCAGTTTGGGAATAGGGACACTGTGGCAGATATTGTGGCATTTTCAGAGAATTTTTCCAAGCTTCCTGTTCTTTTGAAGCAAACTGTGTTTCCCAAATAGCTGGAATCCTGCAGGTAGCTTTAGTTGCAGCAGATTAGTACTTTGCTGAACAAGAATTGAATTAACATTTGCTTCTGAAGGGTCAGTGAAATGAAGCTGGTCAATGAGAAAGTCCTTGAGATGCTTGGATAGGATGTTCAGTGAAGTTAATGGCATTCTCATGAGCTTTGCCCTATCTACTCCTTCTGCAAAATGCTAGTTAGAGTTTGCTAGACATTTGGACACTTGTGTCTGAAAATTATATTAGGGAGTTTAACTTAGAGCCACTCTTCTATACAATGCTAGAGTCATGTAACCTACCATCAGGCTGTTCAGGTTTGGATTGCAGTCTGACAAAATTAAATCCCAGGAGTTTAATTTAATGTGTTGGCATCTTCCCTGTTAGAAGTAAGTGTCATTGTCCTGATACTGACAGCTGTTACTAGAAGTAAGGAATGAGAATTCTTGAGGACTATTGCATACTCTGAGGAGACTTTCACTAAGGTATACAGGGAAATAAATGTATAGATCCCATTCATTCAAAATGTGACATCTGTCGAAAAGTTCACTAACTCATCCTGCTGCAAGTTTTCAGACAACATCATCAGGAATGACATCTACTGGTTTAATATCCTTTAAATCACATGAGAACAGAGTGTTTGGCAATAACTGTGCTATGCCATAGGTTATTTTATAGCCCTCTATCAACACCCACTTCAGTTTCTTGTTGGCACTGGGATGCTGATATCACTGTATGGTCTGAGTTTTCTATTTCTGATTGTGCTGGTCACCCTTGCCATGTTTTAGCAGCTCTGCTATACTCCCTTAAGGTAAGGGGACCAGAAACAGAAGTATTGACTTTATGGTTTCTATTTAATCCATCCTTCACTTTCTCAGTATTTAAAAAAATAATTCCTTTTGCATTTTGACTTCTGTGGAGTACTGAGCTGACAGTTTCCTACAGATCTCAGTGATGATCTTAGGACTGCATTCTCTTTGTTTTTAAGAATATGTTTTCAAAATAAATTTCTGAGTTGTCTTATAAAATTGTTTTCCTTGAAAGTTTTAATTTCATACTCTTCAACAGGATGGAACATGAGATGCTAGTGTATTCCTTCCTGCATGTACATGTTACCTGTGGCATCTTTAGAGGTACCTTAGGAGTACTTCAGGAGAAAACATTTACAGGAATGTCTCAAAGCAAAATTTTTGATCTCTTGAACAGCACATCACAAATGGGAATAAAGACACAAAAGCTTGTTAGAGGAATATGCAAAATTCAATGTGCTGTCATTCTGAAGTAAAACATCAGTGCTTGCTAAAAAAAAGCCTTCCAAGACCTATAGGCTTGTTTTTCACATCCACTAGTACCTGTTTGAATGCTTGGCATGTTCGAAATTATCTTTGTTATTTGGATTCTTCTCTTTCTTTGAACATTTCTGACCGTACTTCTCTGAATGGATACTGTTCTTCATTTCCCTATTCACATTCAATATAAGCATGGGGTTTGTGATTCCTGAATTTACCAGTGTTACTATACAAGATTCCTTTCTCCTATTTTTTTTTAGATTAATTTTTAGTCATTTTAGCTTGCTTACAGCTTGATTTCTAATCTATTCTAAATTTTAATTAGTATTATCTGCATTTTCTTTTATTTCCTTCTTTACATATGTTCTTTTGAATTTTCAGATGTTGCCTTAAGTCATTGTAATGTGATGAATGGTGCCTCAGCCAACGACATACATATATGCTGTCCTATACAAAGCTCACAGAAAGAGCATGTCACACTATTTTAGATAATATGTAAAAAATTCTCGAAGATGTTAAGAGATTAGAAGTGCTAAATATTAATGTACAAGCAGGTTTCAGTACTAGTGTACTTGTGATATAGATCATAACTGTAGGCAAGAGTAAAAGCTTAACTCACTTTCTCCTTAACCTGTCCCCTTGGGCTCCTGTAAGATCTGCAGTTGATTTTCTTTGATCTGTCTATAGCTGGGTCAGGGTTTAGGATCAGGGCAGGCTGCTCAACCTGTAACAGATGCTCTCCTTTAACCCCTCTCCCTCCCCACAGGGAATAAGGGAGAGAAACTTAGAAAAGGAAACTAGAACAGCTTGAATGAGAATGAAAATAATAAAAATGGAATATATATATAAATATATATATAAAACCAGCATTGAACTCAACCCCCTGGTGGAAATTACATCATCGCCACTGATGCTATGGAGCAGGCACTGGGAGAGTCCCAGGCTGGGCCCAGCAGCAGCCAGGAGCTGTGTTCAGGAGCTGAATTTTGGTACTGGATTCAGGAACACACAGAGCAGGATCAAAGACAGAATGGGCAGAGTCCTCCTTGGGTGCTGGGCATTGACAAGTGAGGAGAAGCTGGAAGAGCCAAGTGAGAGCTTGGCCCTCTAGATCCCTCAGCTTCACACTGAATATGATGTATATGGGCTGGGATTCCTCACTGGGCAGACTGGGGTCACCTGTCCTGGCTGCTCCTTGCAGGTGCAGCCTTGACTTTCTGCACCCCAAAGTGAGGTACAGAAGATCCAGCAGTGGCCTTGGTCTGCGTTCCAGTCCTTGGTACCAACTCTAGTCACTGTTAGAAGCAGATACTGGCTGCAAAAACACGCTGCTGTCTTCAGACAGGGCAGTTAGTGAGAAGAACTGAGCTAAAAAGTAAAATCACTGAGCAGAGTTCTCACTCAAACCAGGACAAGCTGCCTGTAAAGAGTCCAGTGATCCCATTCTGTACTCCTAGACTTATAATGGGAACTCTGCAGGATCCCATCAAAGCCAAGAAGGAGAAATAACAAAACAAGAACTAGGTGGAGTTAAATAATCCATTAGGAAATGCTAGAGGAAAAAAATGCTGATACCTGCCAACAAAATCTTAGCAAGCAGCTTGCAATAAAATAATTCACAGAAAGTGAGTTGGGCAGAGTAAAACTTAGTTGGTAGCAGAGATACAGACAACCTAGGAGTAATTGGATACACTTCCCATTAGGAAATGCAAATTGTGTTTTGCTGTATAAAATGGTCTAGCCATTTATGGTGCTTTTGCTTGACTTTGGTAACAGTAGAACTGGACCAGTGGGACCTCAGCAGAGGAATAGAGCAACAGAGAACAGCATTGCCCACAGCTTAAAATCTGTTCAAGGGAAGTAATGTCCAAATAAAAACAATAGAAAAACTTTATATTGCTTAGTTCCATTAGAGATAATTAGCAGCACTGCATAATAAAGTTTTGGAAAGCCCTTGTTAGCCTGTAGCTAACACCTGACAGATGGTAGCAGGCAGCAGGAATATGACAGTAGCTGTTAGCCCTTTTTGAGAGGGCTGGAAGTCAGTAACGTTGAGGTGTACAGTAGGCAAGTACATTTATTATTTGCTGTTTACTCTTGTAAGATCTTTGGATTCTTTCATCTCTGAGGAGAAGAGCATTGACAAATTAAGATTGTCTGGACAGTTTTCTTGTTTAAAGCTCACCCTAGTAAACAAAAGCTTGTATAGCTGTGAGATTTAATCTTGGCTTTCTTACAGAGTGGACTTTCTAGCCTAGTGTGCACTGGAAGTCTATGGGTGGGTATGTGCAGCAGGGCTCTTTACTTTCCTTTCTACATGCCAAAAGTAAGCTAAAATAAAGCAGTGTTTTGCCACAGTAAAATTTGTGTTATTTTCACTTAATAACTTAAACTAATCTTGCTACCTTCAGAACATTGCTTCTGGTAATCTGTTTTTGTAAGAACATGTGCTTCAGATGTCTCTCCAAAATAGTGTGTGCCAGCTTGTAAAAGTCAAAGCAGACAGTATTTCACAGTAAAACAAGCATTTCTGTCAAAAAATAGGTCAGTGTCTCTGTTTGTCTGCTGTTGGGTGAAGTACTGCTCTAGTTGGGTGGTTTTCTGCCATTTCCTTATGTGTTCATTGCATCTGTTCATGAATGTGATTTACAGAAATGAATCAGGTTACTCTTATGTTAAGAAAAATCTACTCATAGAGGAGATTTTAACTAGTTACAAAGCATGACTGTGTAGTGTAACTCATTGAACTGTCCTGAGACTATAGAATTTTTTTGTTAGATTTTTATTTTATTTTGGCACTTCTCCTTTTAAATTCTTTTAGCCAGGGTATATCAGCTCTGTATTTAGACTTGGTCTAGGTGACCCTGCTCTGGCAGGGGGGTTGGACTAGATGATCTTCTAGGTCCCTTCCAACCCCTGACACTCTGTGACTCTGTGATTCTGTAAAAAGGTGTCCCCTTCCCCACAAAATGGCGGCCCCTCCCCACAAAATGGCGGCCCCTCCCCACAAAATGGCGGCCCCTCCTCACAAGATGGTGGCCCCTCCCCACAAAATTGAGGCCCCCACCCCACAAATAAATAAATGAATATATACTCACCACAGGAGCTGTGGAAATGCTGTGTGCTTACAGCTTTCTCATATTTCCAGATTTAGGAGCTTCAGGTGGCAGCATAGAAGGCCACTGACAAGTTTTCCTTTGGTTGCTGAGTCAGCCCAGAAGTCCCTCAGAGCAAAATTATATAGGTCTGCTAAATGAGATCTTAAAATGAGAATACAGTAACAACATTACAGCTTTCAAAGCTTTCTGATGGAAAGCCCTAACTGTGTATCCAGAGGGTGAAATATATTGCTTTCACACCAGCAAGCTTTCAGGAGCCGTTCAAAACCATAGCTGAAACAGGGCCAGAATGACTTTGTGTCCAGCTCTTTGCAGAAGGAAGGAGAAGAATGCTGAAGTAGCACTGTGTGGTGGTGAGAAACATAATTAGGGTTGGCAGGCCACAGAGGTGAGAGTTCATGATGCTTCCTTCTACTCCTCACTACAGAGCCAGCCCCAACCTGGACTGCTTTCTAGTGGCAGCCTCTCAGTGAGTGCTCACCCTGCTCAGCAATGCATCTCTTCCAGAGCAGAGTCCAAGTACCTGCCTCCTCTCTGTGTAATTGCAAATGAATGGCACAAAGCCTGCAGTGCTTTCCAGCAGTGGCTTTTCACTTCTTACAGGGTGCTACTGCAAGACAGGAGCTTTAGCAGCACCAGCAGAAAACAGGGGGTCAGCACATTCTGTCTGTGTAGCTTCCACCTGATGGCTGAGACTATCAGAAGACTTAACAACATGTGACTTCTCTTAAATTTGTGATCCTAGTGTGTCTTTTATGATTCTGTGATTTTTAACAACAGATGCAGGCTCACAGAATTGAAAAAGAGAAATTAATTGTGTGTATCCTCTGCCAATCCATTTCAATTCCACCTATATTATACACAGGGAGATTCCATCCTACTCACTACCATGTTCATGTAAGAAGCCTCATCTCAAAAAGTGGTATTCTAACAAATGTTTTGAAAAATTAATACCGGTGAAGAGGAATTTTTGAAGTCAGGCCCATGTACTAAACAGAAGTACCTCTTTCTTAAATGACTGTTTCTTTTCAGACACTCACCTGTAATTATTACATTTAATTGAACATTTGCTTTCTTTATAATACTCTTTATTTCTCCAGCATCTTTTGATAGCTCAACCTCAATTCAATGGACTCAAAAAGCTACTTCCCTGAAGCAGACCTTTTGGTTACTGTTTAGTGCAGTCTTCTTATGCTTTGGCTCATATGATGTCTTTCTATTCCACCCACCATGCTCCTCATTTTTTTCTTTCTCAGCTTGTTACAGTTTATTCCAAGGGAAACGAAGTGCATTTTTGTTGAGATTGGGCCCATTCTGGAGTTCTCAGGCGATCTTAAAATAACTTTTAAGTTGTGTCAGATAGAAAGTTCATGCGGAAATGTTAAGCTTGGATGCATTTTGCTAGCACTTTTTCCTTCCTTCTTAAATGGTTTAAATCCATTAAATGTACTAGAGGTTTAAAGCTTAAAAATATCTTAATATAGGCTAGAAATGTAAGAGCTTAGAGAAAATCCTCTCCAGGTTTACGAGCATAGAAAGAAGTTAATTAAAAGCAACCAAGAAAATGCAAATTGTAGGAAAAAAAGTTATGAAAAAATAGCAATTCAGCCTCTGTTTGTTAACTGTAAGTCTCCTTGAATGTTGGGACAGATCCAAGTAAAAGCTTTTACGTCACACTTCACACTGAGTGTCTTGTGATTACAGAAATTATGTGCCATTCTGGCATATCACAGCCCCCTTTTCCTTTAAGAACCCTTTTAATTTTAACCTTGCTCAGAATGTTTTAATGCATGTCCAGGTTATGATGCTGTAAATGGCAGTTTGTTTTGAGTTGAAGGCAGATGAGGCACGGTGCTTTCATTCAAGCAGAAGTATTCTGGCATACCTATTTTGGTGGTATTTTATTTATCTTAATGTTTTATGTATATTTTACATCTTCTGCCTGTGCAGACAGTTTTATTTTACTCTTGATGCTTTCTGAAAAAGGGATACTCTGAATTCCCAAATGAGTGAGAATATTTAAAGCTGTATCTGATATATCCCCAGTGAGATATATCCAGTTCACTCTCTATTTATGTTATGTAATGCAAATATAATTTGTACAAGAAAAAACCTGTAAGTTCTAGCAGTAATTGTAAATATTCATTTTTAATGTCTCTGATTAATCACTTCAGTGAAATTATTAGTGCTAATTAACCATACCTAGGTGAATAAGGAGTCATTTGAGGCCAGTTGGCATCCCAGATTGGAGCCTAAGCAGTCTGCAGAGCTGAAGCCTGGGTGTTTTGCTGAGTAGAGTGAGTAGAAGACTTAGAGATTTTCCATGTGCAGTATGTGGTGTGTGGATCACAGGTGATGAAACACTGTACACAGCACATAAACAAAATGGGAATAAGGCAGCTGTTGTAGTTTTAACTATAAATGTATTGATGTCATAATTTAATAGCTCTGAACTTGTGTATGGTCATCTGGTAGCTGATCAAAATGCTGATTGCAGCTGTGTGTTGGACTCCACAGTAGAACTGGCTTGAAAAGTTCTCAGGCAGAATCAAGAAGCTGTAGAAAATCACTTGATCTTGTGAATTGCTTGTAATGAAATGTCTATGCACTGGAACAGAGCAGCAGCTCTTGAATATTCAGGAGGTGCCAAAGGCAGGTTAAAAGGTACAGCCCCTTCTGTGGTAATTCCATCTCCCAGCTGACATACAGCAACACTGCTTCAGTTGTTTAATTCTTTGCTTTCTCTGTCCCAAGAGTTGTTCTCTGCCCTTATCCCTTATCCTTACTTGAGTACTTTCTATTTTTAGGATAGTTTCTAGCAATGACTCATGTCAGGCATCACAGTGATCTGCTGAGCCACTGCTGCCATTGGATTAGACTTCCTATGCAAACACCTGGTGTAGCACAGACATGCAGACAGAGATACTTGCTTTGGAGTTTGTCCTCCTGGATGAAGTTGAGAGGTTGTCCTATGAGTATTTCAAAGTCTTGGAACCATGCTAGACAAGAAACAATTAGGAGTCGTTGCATCATCTAGAAAGGACATTTTGTATTGTCAGTGTTTATCTACTTCCGAGGATTTAGTGTAGAGTAATGAATAAAGGAAAGCTGTTATGGCCAAGAAAAGTGCTAATAAAAAGCACCATACCGATGCAGTGTGTTGCTACTTTGAGGTTGACCAGCTTGGAAATCAGACTGTTCTTTTTTCCCTTGTTAAAAATTCTTCTAAATTAAGTTTTAAATTAAGCAGTGGTTTATCATTGTCAATTGCCTATCTTCAATTTCCTGTTAATAGTCAAAAGTTACTGCTTTTGAATATTGAAAATAAGTTGTAATGAATACAAGCATGGGCTTAGCTTCATACCAAGTGACCAGTTTTAGTGTATTAGATGTTGCTGTTTGCAGACTCTTAACAATTCAGGTTCTGCACATGTGATTTCATAAGCCACAAAAGCATCTTTAATGTGAGTTTAAAACTGATTGAAACAGTATTAGAAGATGGAAGAGTAGAGAAAATGATCTCCAAAGACTATGTGATAAGACAGAAAATTTCTCATTTGTGAAATACTTGAGAATTATTTGATGGTTAGATAGGAAAAAAATGGGGTTGTGCTGGTTTGCAAAAAAACCCAGCGAAACACACAAAAAACTAACAAAACCTACCAAGCAAAAGACAAAAAAGAACCCAAACCTTGCAATCCTTGTATGTATCATCTCAGAGAAACATCATTTAGGATAAAGAGCTATGAAAAAAATTAATGTGCTATTTCTAGTCATACAAAGGAATGCAACCATTCTCTTTGTCCTGTTCAGTTAAAAAGGAACAGGAGTCTTCCAATAAAATCCCAAGATGTTTTCATTAAATGGGATAGGGGACCACATGACATGATTAGTCTTTCTCTGCTTTTCCAATTAGATGTTGATTTTGAATATTTGGAACTATCTTTAGTATTCCAGGAAGCATGTTTTTAATAATACCTGTGCCTTCCAGACAATCTGTGGATATCCTGGATCTACAAACCAGAAATTACTCTGAAGGGATGAAATCAGTTCTGATACAAAACATGAATCCCTTGGCAGACTGCACCAGCTCTTGGTACAATGGCAGGAGGGAGTAGAGAGTAAATCCTTGGCATTTCAATCACATGTGGCTGTAGACTTGAAGATTTATATTTGAAATGCTTATGCTACTGAGCCCCTTTTCATGCAGCACAAGAGAAATGCCTCTGAAAGCAGGTACAGAAATACACCAGGATTTCCAGTGGTGATGTAGCAGTCGTTTAGATCTGTGATGACAGAGCTTGAGAGAGAGCCCCTACTAAAATTGTTGAGAGAAGCAAGTACTCAGCAGTACTCAGCCCTGAGTCTTTTATTTTTTTTTCTTGTAAAATATAAAAGGCACATTTATAGTGCATGCTCCCCTTACATCATATTCCTAGATTCCAGCCTGCGTCCTTAAGCCTCGTGGCCTTGAAACATCAGCCGGGCAAGCCAAGCCTTGTCTCAGATTCCTGGGTAGTATAAATGTATTTGCTGGGCTGATCTGAGGCTGTTTCATCTAGCCTTGTTCTCAGCTGATTTTTGCACTTTGATTCCTCGCTGCAGCCATGGGATTTCTCAGCCTTGCCACTGCTTTGTTCCTGCTTCTCCAGTTGTCAAACTAACCACTCAGGCAGTCAGAAAACCCACACGTTCTTCACAAAGTTTTAAATGATTTATTATCAACCTCTCCCTGAAAATTAGCCTCCTTTTGACTGCCTGGAAGAGAATGAAAATTAACACTTCGGTTTTGGTCTGGTTTGATGATAAAATTTAGCTAGGCTTAAACCAGCACTTAGATTTCCACCCCTCCTCACTTGTGAGTATGGCAGTGCCAGCCTGACTCAGCATTCAGGTCCTGCATTGCCACACTGAATAGATTTCTAGGGCTTTGGGAGGGTTGTTTTTTTGCTAGCTCAGCCTTGTCCTGGTGTTTGCCAGTGTTGGTGTGAGGGAGGCAGAGACCTTGGTGTGAGCAGGGCAGTGAGAAGGTGTGAGAAGGGCACATGTGCCAATAGAATGGCCCATTTGCCTGAGGAACACGTTATTAAGTATTTAGATTCACATTCTTAGCTGAATGTGATTTGCTTTAGATACACAGGTCATACAATTTATATTTCATCAAACAGAAACCAGTAAAATAACAGGCAGAAAATAGCAAACAAAGAAAATATAGTGTCTTAAGTCATACATGTTGTAGCTGTACCTGTGCTTTGTGGGCTTAGTGCAGACAGGGAGTACTTGCAATTAATGCTGCTTTGTTAAGAGTAGACCCCGTTTTTCCTTGCTCTGCAATGTGACTGCTGCCTGCATCTCATTTAGGACCTCTGAAAAGCTGAGTTTTTTTTCTAGGAAAAAAAGTATTTAAAACAGAAAATACCATGGTAGTCTGAATACTCCAAAAGTATGCCTAGAAACAAGCCCATAGATTTTTTCTTACAAAATTCAGTAATATATTTTGCTTAAATGGTGGAGGGTAGGAAGAAATTATATAAGACCGGAAAACTGAATTCTAGGAACTTTTAACAAATTACATTCACTTATGTGTGCTGAGATTTCACTTACCCTTAACTGAACTTTGGTCTCACTTGGGCTTCTCTGGTGCTGAATCCTCTAGAGGCCTCAAGAAACAGTAACTCTGTGTGGGCAGGAGCTGCAGTGACAAGACTCTTTCCTCCAAGAGGTTATTGTGTCCCCGGTGAACTATTCTCTTGGGAGAAATGATGTTAAAAATTCCTGGGCTTATGATGCTTCTGCCTTGCGGGCTGCCATCAGAATCTTCCTTCAGTTTTCTGTCCCTGTCATCACCCTTTGTAGGCAAGATCCCAAAGCATTAAGTGCAAAATAACATTGTTCCCACATATGTCCTGGGTGCTGAGGTCCAGAAGAAAGGTTTTTCTTTTCCTGGGTGAATTTCCCTTTCTCTGATTTGCATGTTGATATATTTGGGTCTGAGCAGAAGCAGGGTTGTGTCTGTAATAGCCTCTCTCAGAGTGGCCAGAGTGCTGGAGATGGAGTTGTGCTGGCTTTATTCCTTTACCTTAACTGGGCACTTCATGCTTAATCCTTCTGAAGTGTAACTTAACAATTAATGAGTTTTGTAACAGATCTGAACTGGCAGGGTGGCTGTACCCAGTCACATCAGTGGTGCTACCCAGCCACAGCACTCTGAGAGTGCAGGAGCTGTAAAGCTGGGCTCAAGTCACTACAGAGCCATAGGCTGAGCTCAAAGACTGAATGAGAAGGCTCTGTACTTTAACTCCCCTTGGCCAGTCTTTTTTGTCTGCAACCTTGAGCTCTTCAAGAGGAGCTTCCAGTGGACCTAGAGAATAACCTAGAATGACTTCACAGGGAAGATTTTGTCCCAGGGCTGCTCATGCAGGACTGTTGTGTAAAGACCTCAAGAGTTAATAGAGATCATACCTGCCAGGAGCTTAGAATGGCAGAGGGGAGAATGAGAGGAGGTTGAGAGGCAGACTGCTGCTTCTCCTCCCAACATGGTCATTCTAGTATATACCTACTTCTGTATTTTATGTCTAATACAAATTAATATTTCAGCCCCTGTCTAACTTCCTAGTAATATATATAGACTTCCTTAATAATTCCTTTAAAGAATTCAAGATAGTCAAGATAGTAATAATTTCTTCTTTTTCAAGTTGCTTTTGTTTGATACAGAAAGTGATTTTGTCAGACACAAGGTCAATGAAAGTCCTCAATAAGGCACATGTGGGAGCATTACTATTTCTCAAAGGGATGACTTAAAAAGAGGTATTTTCAGTAAGTACAGTCAGAGGACTTTTTAAAAGTACCGGGAAAGAAGAAAATGAATTGCAAAGTACATTCTGTGTTAAATAATTTTAATTTCATATAACAAGTACAGAGGAAAAAAAAAAGCATTAATCTCATAGTGGGCGTGTATGTATCTTCATTCTGCTGGAAGCTTAAAGGTGATCTTTACCTACAGTTCTGGGACTGGGGTGTCCCTTAGGTGACAGACTGGCATAAACGAGATGAAATTGGATTTGGTTTTTTGCTAGGCTGTCCAGAGTTTATTCTCGTGCAACAGCCTCCCTACGAAGGGATTAGGAATAATTCCTTGGCAGCTTGTGTTATTAGGAGTAGAGCAACCTAAGGAAATCTCCAAGTGAATTAATGGCAGAAACAAAAATATTCTGCAAGTTCTTAAGTGAATCACAGGATGGTGTTGTTAAAGATCACCTAGTCCCTCCCCATCTCACAGGCCCCCCCTTCAGTACTGAAAGGCTGCAAGAAGGTCTCCCAGGAGCCTTCTTGTCTCCAGGCTGAACAGCCCCAAGTCCCTCAGCCTGTCCTCATGGGGCAGGGGCTTCAGCCCCCTGTGGGAAGATGCTTGAGAAGTGTGTAAACAGCACTTCATTCTGGATTTAAAAGTAATACCTTCAAAAAAAAAATTAGTTTATTTTTCTTTCTGTAGTTTATATTTTTAAGAGTTTTCAACTGAGGAAGGAGGGGCCAACTATGAACCTGTGAAGTAGTCCAGATAAAAGGAACGTGGTATTCTAACTAAAAATGAAACTGGTATTATGGGAGAGTACAGTTGAAAAGATGAAAATACAGATAATGTCTGATCCAAGACTGAGCAGACAGTATTGCAATTTGTAATTGCTTGTGGAGGAGCACTTGGTAGTTTGCAATTGACGTCAACAGTGAAACCCCAGAGAGTACAGAAAGAATCACAATTAACCTTTTTCAAAGTAATTTGAATTTGCAAGGCAAAACTTATCTGGTCCAGACTGAAGGTTTTTTCCAGTTCTTTTTCCTATATATATTTTTTTTTCCTGTAGTTGAGAGAACTATGTTTATTTTTTTTCCCCCTTTTTCTCTTAAAATAACTGCTCATGCAGTTTCATAAGCCAAGAAAATGTGAAATTGTAATTGCAGAGTGTTACAAATATATAGTGCATCACATTGTTTTGTTCAAAAACGCTTGCACTGGTGTAGACAAAATGCAGCAAAATTACTGCTAACCTACAAAAATTCTTCAGAAATACAATGTATCTGTGGTAGGTGATGGGACATAAGTTGAGGGCATGCATTTAATTAATCTGTTTTGACACAGTTTGACACCAGATTGCATTCTGTGTTTTTTGACAGCAGATGCCTGGAAAATAGTTCATCTGTCATTTCTTACTCCACTTCATCTTGACTTCCTCTCCTAGGAGAAGTTATTGCAGCCCTGCACCCTTGGGAGTGCCTGTAACCTTTCAATCCTGTGACCTACAATGGGTTTGCCAATAGAAACCACCCTTATTCATCTTTTGTAGACTGAACACCATTGATTAGTGTGGTGGATGTGAAATTTAAAATCTTCAGGAAATTTATCTTCCCCATCTTCCTCTGAAGGCAGGGAGAGCTGCTTTCATGTTCATACCAGCAGTCCCAAGGTCTCACAGAAGTCTGATTCTAGGAGTCTGATGTCAAGGAGTTGTATGCAAAGCTCTTAACTGATAGAGCCTTCATGGTTTATCTGCCAAGTCTCCAGCAGTTCTCAAAATAAGAGAATCTTATGTTGTTTGGCATGAAGGATTAAAAATCAGAATGGATTTTTTAAATTTATTATGTTTTTTAATTAAATGATGCTCAGAGATCACAAAGGTCTGTGCTGTAAATTGGATGCAAAAGAAATATGTCCAGTAAAATTTAAAGAAGCATAGAATTGTGTAGCATTTTTACAGGTCATGGCTTGGAGACAGTGTAATTCCTTTTCTGAGAGTGGAAATGCTGAAACCAAACTTCATTAATGACATGATTTTATCACCAGTTCTATTAACCTAAAAGTCATGCAATCTACCATTATTCTTGGTACATCTGGGATGTGTAATTATAAATATCAAATTGCAGCTTCCAGAGCAATTAGAAAAGCTGCAGGAGAATTGCAGGAAGTGTATGTGGTAGCTGCCTAGACTGCTGCTAAATACATGATAAAAAGCAAAGCTGTGTACAAGTGGCACAGGAATTCTTTAAAGCATTGTAAGCTTGCAGCAGGGTGCTTCTTGGGCTGTAGTTTTCAAACTACAGACTTCTGGGGACTCTGTGTCTCCCCCACCTCTCCCATCTCCAAGCAGTTGGAGAGTAGGGACTGTGCCCACTGACACCCTTTTACTCAGAAATGAGGTTGCAGGGAGGCCACACAAGGATTCCTCCTTCTTGGTTTTGGAGTGGCCACAGTTGTGTTCAGAGGGGCAGCAGGAGAGGTGCTGACCTCTGCTAGGTAGGGGAAAGGAGAGGTAAAAAAGGGATAATATTGTCTGGGAAGATGGTGCTGTGCAGCAGCAAGCTCTGAGAGCTGCTTGCTAGGGGAATCTCAAACTCCCCAGCCCTTTGACAGAGGGGGATGTGCGTGGAAAGAAGATTTCTGTCTTTCTGTTCTTCCCGTCTGCCAGAGCCAAAAAATAACCAGATTAGTTTAGTTCTCTTCATCAGTGCGTTTTATTTTGTCCAAGCAGCAAGTTATGTTGCAGGTCTGTGTTTTTATTGAAGTTAGTTATGTTGATTAATTTGCTACAGAATTACTCTAGAACCCTTTAGTGGGAGGTTAACCTTTTCCAGTCATTTTAGGCAGCAGGGAGTCAGTATGTTTATACAAGAGATCTGGATTACAGTAGTGTCACTATCATTGTTTTAGGTTTTACCCAGTGTTCTTGTTAAAAGCTATTCTCCAGATACTCAACATTAATAACTAATGATTATCAAGTCACTTAAGATAAAGGATCTTGTAGCAAAAATCTCTGATTTGATATTTTAATTGTTGGCCCCTATTCCCTCTTCATCCAAGTCCATATGTTTCATCTGCTTCTTCTATTTCATTAAAATGAGAAGGAAAACAATCACATTCTGGAGGATAATCTTTTGCTTGCCATCCTGCTGCATTACACCATATTTTTACTTCTGTGATTTTTCATTGCCAATTTATCACCTGTATGATTTACTCTTTTGAAAGTAGATTTTTAGCTCAGCTAAGATACCAACAAAAGACACTCTTCCTAGGATTGATCTGCTGAGCAAATGTCAGCACATAATATAATATTGCTGGAGTTGTGGGGTTTTCTTTTTTCACTGCGGGTCCGAAATGCTGGTTTTATTAGCAAAATGTAAATCCTCATAAACCAGAAGCTTTATGAGTTTACTCATATTCCTTTAATATTACTTTAATGTGTATAATAAATAGTCAAAAGTTAAGCTGATACAGATGCTTACTCCTATTTTATGTGACAGAACTGTTGACAATTGATAAATATATTGTGTTTTGTGAGAGCAGCCTTCTGTCCAAATCTACTGTCCTAACCTGTGTTTTCCTTAGTTGAGTTTAGGCTGCATTTCACTATAGATGGAGCTGTATCACACACAAAACCAACCAAAAAAAAACCCTTCTGAAGTTGCCATTTGCAGTTAAGGGATCGAAACCATAATAAATAAGAATTATAGAAGTAGTTGTCATCTTCCAGGCAGAAAAATGGCTCAGGAAAAGCCAAGAAATCACAAGAGGTGCTGAGCACTGGTTTCTCAGTGCCATGTCAAGATGGCTTTTGCAGATCCAGGCTGCCTAAAGAACAACCAGTACTAACTACATTAGTGACACAAGTGAGTATCGAGTTCAGCATTTACTCTTCTGATCTCCTACTCCCCTTGCTGAAGTGCAGATACCCATTTGAATTACTGACGCCAGATCCATCAGAAGAAAGCAAAGCTGGTTATGCTTCTGAGCAGTGAGGAGTGAGATAGAGGCAGCATGTAAACTATGCATGGCCAGTTAGATGTTCTTGGATGCTGACAGTGTTGACTGGTTCTCTCCCCATTTATCATGGCAATGGCACTGATTTCCTGCTTATATGGTGTAATTGAGGCATTTGTCTCATTCTGTCCCCTCCTGGCTTTCCAAAAATCCATGGTTTAAAGGAAACAATTGAAACAAGAAATTCAGACACTTTGCTTGGACATCAAGGAGAGAGAATGAGAAGATATGATACAGAGGAGAGGCAGTGAGGTAAGAAACTCAAGGAAGAATATTGTCTTGCTATAACATAAAAAGTCTTACATTATATATATCTGTTTACCCATTTTTCCATCAGATAAGTTCTTTCCTCAGCTTGGCCCTCGTTCTTCCATTTTATGCTTGGATTATATATTCATAAATGTCACACACACATTAACTGAAGTTTAATATTATAAAGAATTCCTAGTTTGCATTCATTTTTCAGAAGTCTCGTAGCTTAAATATTTTAACTTTCAGATGCTGAAAATTCCTCAGGTAGAAGAGCTGTGCTGTTGTTTGCAGCTCTGTCAGAATGGGCCATCTGTCTCTTTCTCAGTCTTTTCCCCCTAGAAAGTAGCATATTAAAGTTCCTATGTCTACACTGGCACAGAAGACAAATAACATTTTTCCTTCCCTGAGATGAAGTTTTCTAAAAATACTGAAGAGGTGAGATAGAAGTGGGAAGTCGAAATGGCTGGAGAAGAAAGATGTTCCAAATACTCAGACCTTGTGTTATTCAGAGAAGAAACATGGGCTTTAATCCCCTCTTAACACTAAAAACACATAAAGGTCCCTGATTGCTTAGCAGCTCATGAATCTTTCTTTCTGATGCACAGTTGTGTAATAGCTGTAAAAAGAAAAATTCTCCTGAGAGGCATCAAATTGAGGAGTGTTAACTGGTCCAAAAGTCCCTAAGTTTCTTTCTCTGCCTTGAGATATTATTTTTTTTATTAGAAAATGAGCTACCCCATGGAATTCCTGATGTTGTTCTGTTTCCATCTACCAGCCATTTTCTTGTTACAGAAGTGTGTTCCTTTATAGTGAATTTATTGTGCACAGTTTTGACTGTTTTGATTACCAAACATAGATGCCTTAAAATTATGTACAGATACCAGGAGTCTTTAAATTGGTGGCCTGAGGAGCTCTCTCCTAGACTTTTTGGTGCCATCTATGTTTATGTCATCTAGTTTAAATAAAGCAATGCAAGTCCCACCACCATTCTGGATTGAGAGATTCAGGACTTGGGTTTAGCAAGGTTTGCCTTGCACATATTTGAGCATATTGGGACATTTTCCCTGTGCTTAGCATAGTCATCACAAAAAGCTAGTGGGATAGTGTGGTGTTTGCTGTTGGGTTTTGTTTGATTACTATTGGTTTAGTTTGTTGGGGTTTCTTTTTTTGTTGGTTCTTGTTTGTTGTATTTTTGGGTTGTTTTTTTTTTTAGGTTTTGGTTTTTTTGCAGTGTTTGACAGTGGGATGTGGTGGCCTTAGAGGTCTTGGAACTGTGATTATTTTCTGATTCTGTGGTGCTCTAAAAGGGCTTCTTGAAGCCCTAGTAGAGCAAATTAATAGGTATCCAGCCTTTCTGTTAGTTCATTACAGTCTGAGCTCTGTCTTTATCAACATCATGTTGTTCCTCTGCATTCATTTTCTTAGTGATATAATGACTGCAATATATTTTGAGATCTGCAGCCTAGCCCATAGTATATCTGGGCATTGTTGTTTTGTTGGGTGTTTTTTGTTTTTCAAAGAACAGGATAAATCCATTGAGAGTTTTGTTTTTCGTCTGTTTTGATTTAAGTTGAATTTAATATCTTTTATTTCACACCACTTCGCTGATCTGTGATTTTGAATTCTGTTCTTGTACTCCAAAGTATTTACAGTCTGTCCCAGCTTGGTGCCATCCATAGGTTTTATAAATATATTCTGTATTCCAGCATCTAAGCTGTGGGGCAGAACTTAGAGTAGGGCCAATATATAACTCTGCAGGACCCTATTTGAATTGCCTTTCCTCTATTAAGGCAGCTTAAGTAGCATTGTTTGTCTTGGAACAGACTGCCCTGTGGGAAGCAGATGTAATTTCAGGTGGAAGATTGATTGAAAAATATTGACTTTGTCCCTAAATAAAGCTGGACAAATGAATCAGCTTGACGGGTGATGTAACATCTCTTTTACCCCTTTTTGCTAATGTAGCTGGACAATAAGTCTCTTCTCTTGGCATTTGAGGCTTTTGTTCAGACCATTCTAAGTGGTCAGCACACACTGTACTGGTGAGGGTGAATTTCAACCAGCATGTTTTGAGTGACCAGCCAGAGCTGCTGTCAAAGCTGTGCACAAAGCTAAACATCAAATAGTCCATGTTCCTAGCAGGATCCAGCACTTCAAACTTGCAGTACTTTTCATTTTTTTTCTGGTACCTACTGTGTGCTGTTGATGAATCACATAGGTAGGAGCGTGCGTTTTCACTTTACAATACATCAGACTAAGCTGTTACCAGCACTGAAGACAGTGGCACTGCATTCATTAACATCAGCCAAAGTTCACTCTCAACATTTTTACCTCAGTAGTAATTCACAGAATGGATTTTTCCCCACCAGTTCAAACTTTGAACTCTTGATTTATACACAAAGTAAGTTATGCTTCCAGTATTTTTTGTTGTTGTTTGGCTCTATCTCTGCCATCTAATTTTGCTTTTGCTCAGTCAAGCATGCCATGGCAATCCGCAGGCACTGAAATGAGTTTGATGGCACACATTCAGCACTGCTGTTTGCACACATTGCTTACAGTGGAGAAAGCAGCAGCAGAGTGGTGTGGGCTGCAGCTTGAGGGTGCAGGTTCTGTCTGCACCTCTGCATGGGGACCGATGGCTTTAGTACCTCTTGTGTGCACCTCGGTCCTGTGAGGTGTGCTGAGCAATATGGGGCACTCAGGAGAAAATGAAATTCTCCTCAAGTGATACATGATTAAATGACCCACTGTGGAAGAGAAAATTCCTGAGAATATTGAGTAGTTCTTTCAGCTATATATTAATGAGGTTGATGAAGTATTTGAGGACTTTATATTTGCTTCTGTTTCTTTCATAGAATCACAGAATGGTAGGGGTTGGAAGAGAACTCTACTGATGTAGATGCTCAAGTCCCTTAATCATCCTTGTAGCCTTCTTTGGACTCTTTCCAGCAGATCCTTAAATTGGGGGGCCCCCAACTGGACACAGTATTCCAGCTATGGTCTCACCAGGGCAGAGTAGAGAGGGAGGAGAACCCCCCTACACCTACTGGACACAGTTTTCTTAATCAACCCCAGGATGCCATTGGCCTTTTCTGGCCACAAGGGCATATAATGTGTTATAGTTTCCTTCAACTCTTTCTTCAAACAGATGGGTTTTGTCTTGAATTAAAATCCTGTAATATTTTGACAGAATTTCCAAGTAAACACCAATCATTTTGTTTTTCCTTGTGTTTATAGTATGCAGTTGTGAAATACTTAATTATAGATTTTGCATGGCTTACCCAGTACTAACAGAAAACAGTTTTTGTCCCATCTCCCTTTAAATACAAGGATGCAGCTAAGAGTATTCAAATAACCCCATTCACTGGAATGAATAGGATTAGCAGTGTGATGAGAATCTAATTGTAAGAAATATGCTAATGTTTAATTTATTTTTACTGAGCCACTATGAAAGCATAAAAGGCAATTTAAATGCATTAGTAATAATAATGATGAATTTATGTTACAGATATGTCCAGAAGTCCTCTTTGGCAGTGGAGGTGCATTGTGCTTGGAGCTGGATAAATGTTCATGCTGCGTTTTCATAGCTTTTGGTGCCAAATACCAAGTAAACATAATTAAGCCTTGATTTCCAGGATAGGTCTGTTCCCATTTTAGACACATGGTGAGGGTGATGTCTATGAGCTGCTGTCCACCGTTTACCTCAGATCTTGAGGTAAAGGTGAAGGAGCAGGGAGGAAGCTCTGAAGATCTGGGGTTAGGATCCCAGGCTGAGGAGTCAAAGCCATGTCTTCAGAAAGGAGAAGACCCAGGGTAGGAAGCTGGAGCCCAAGTTAGAGTGCACAGTGGGAAGAAAGATGGAGTTGTTGGGATCTCCCCTGTTTGGGGTGAAAGCATGAGCTGCTGCTGCTTCTGCAGCCTCCCTCATTGGTAATATTCATCAGTGCCACTGTTGGAGACAGCAATACAAGTCAGCAAGCTTGCTGGTGGCACCAAACTGGGAGGAGGGGCTGACACAGCAGCAGGCTGTGCTGCCATTCAGAGAGACCTGGACTGGCTGGGGAACTGGGTGGGGAGAAATTGAATGAAATATAACAAAGGTAAGTGTAGAGTCTGGCACATGGGCAAGAACAACCCCAGGCACCAGTACAGGTTGGGAAGTGACCTGTTGAAAAGCAGTGTAGGGGAAAGGGAGCCTGAGGGTCCTGGTGGGCAGCAGGGTGACCGTGAGCCAGCAGTGGACACGCCCTTGTGGCCAAGAAGGCTAGTGACATCCTGGGGTGCATTACAAGCTGGAGCAGAGGAGGTTCCACCTTGATATGAGAAAAAAATATTTTCACTGTGAAGGTTACAGAGTCTGGAAGGGGCTGCCCAGGGAGGTTGTGGGGTCTCTTCTGGAGACATTCAAAACCCACCTGCATCTGTTCCTGTGTGACCTGGTCTAGGTGATCCTGCTCTGGCAGGGGGATTGGTCTAGATGACCTTCTGAGGTCCCTTCCAATCCCTAACATTCTATGAATCTGGGAATCTTTGTGCTGTGTCAAAAGGTATTTTTGCTGTCAGTCACTATGGTACAGCATCAACAGAAGTTTTTATTTACTAGAAAAGTAATAATAGTTGAAGTTACTCCGATTAAGATGAAAAGAATTACTTGGCTCATAAATTCTTAAAACTACTTCTTTCAGTCTTATTCTTTCTGTTTTCAGTTTTAATCTCTTTATGTAAGCCTATACTATTAATTCAGATGGTACTTTAAACGCTCTATCTCGCTTGTAAATGCAGAAATAAATTACTAGTATGAGTTTGTTTTATTGGTTAATTCATTCATAAATGCCTCCTGTGGTGAGTTGGTAGAGGGGATATAAATTAAATATTTATAAACAAAACAGCTACAGCATTTCAGATGCTGTCAGACAGTCCCTTTGTATTTTATGTCTGAAGCATATTTTAAGGTATATGAGTTGATACAGCTCAGATGTTCTTTTTGGTGGCTTTGAGAGAAACTGTTAATATCTCTCCCCATCTTGCTCAGTGTGCACACACCTACCTGGTTGTGAATTAGTTTGCATTGTTCCTAGAACTTCAGTGCCTGGAGCTGCCTTCCATTTTTCCTTGCACTGACTTCCTGGAAAGCTGACCAGTGGGTTCTTTGGCATAGTTTTCTGTTGGATCAGCTCATGGAAGCTAATGTCTGGGAAAACATGGGAGTGACTGCTCAGAGGCATCTGCAGAAGCATACATCTGGAGCTGATGGGGTGGAGGCAGTAATGGGGACACCCCTCTATGAGCAGTTAGACATTAGATTGGAATTTAAACTACTGTTCAATTTAACACCAAAAAGTGTTCTTGGGATATTTGTGTGCCTGTTGGTGTGGGCAGTGTTGTACCTTTGTTCTCTGTCTTGCTTTCCTGTAATGTAAAGGCTGGAAAAACCCAAGCTTGTTGAAAGAAGTAAAGCTTTCATGTATGTCTAGGTAGAAATGCCTAGTTAGTTCTGTGAGCAGGGATTATGGAGGTGGTGAGTCTTGTGCAAAAGAAACTAGATAAGTATTTTATTGCTGTGACTGCCCAGTTATTGACGAGGTGGTTCAAGAGAAAAACAGTGTAAGCATTTGTACTGAGATTGGGGACTAAATGCAAGAAAGGAAGTCAGCAGAAGCAAGCATAGGCATTCATCACAATTTAAGTCATATTTCACTTAATAAATTACTACATCTCAAGAAATTCACCCTTCTTTCCATCTCCTTGCTCTGTCACCCATGTTTATTGACAGATGATGGGTTAGCAGATTATTGATATTTTTTCACATGTTTGTTTTAGTGGGCCTGAAACCTGTCTGAAAATGTGTTATCCTTTATTTATTTATTTTTATTCTGATTGATAGTCAGAGTCTCTTGCGAATTTTGTGAGATCTTTAATGCTTTCAGAACTGCCTGGTTCTCCTTGGACTGGTTGTTGAGCCTGCCTTGCTTCTCAATTGTCTGACAAAACAGATGTAGCTCAGGATTTTAATACTAGCTGTCAGCAAGAGGTCTGGAGCACCAAGAAACGTTGATCCTTCAGGTGTCTTTTCATTACACATTCTTCAAACGGAGTTTGAACTTTAGGGACAAAACCATTCCAGGGGAAAAAAGGGGCAGCTGCCAGCACAGTAATTTCACAGATATTAAAATATTCTGGAGGACCAGTCTGAAATGACACTTGAGAAATCTGGTATATGAAAGTGGAAGTGATAATTGTAGGTAGAACATACATTAAAAAGAGAGGGCTCAGTCAGACCCTTTCTGTAATGTGTTTATTGAAGTAATATTGAGACAGCATAACATAAAAATATGCATTTAAAAAATATGTGTAGAACTGAAATATAAGCATAAGTTTATCTAGTTAATTAGTGTTCTTTAAGGGTTACTCAAGTGGCCGAAGTTAAGCTTTTGAAGTATCTCTACATGTTATGCTATTCCCACATAGCTAGAAGCTGCTAAAGATGTTATTATTAATTTTGTGACTTTGTGTAGATCCTGGTGACTAAATGTGACTGTGTTTTTGAGTCGTGTCTCTGAGATGCTCAGTTTCTGGCTGCCTAGGTTTCTTTTTAAATGTGGAAGTTTGAATTAATGAGGGATTGTAAAGTATTCAGTGTAATTGAACAAATTGGTATCAGATTAATTAAATTGTAATGTCTTCCAACATGTTTCATTATTTTCTGCAGTGCCCAGCTTCAGGGCAGGTCAGACTGCGCTGGGGAAGGCATCTGGGGCAAAAAGGGCAGAGGAAAAGCTCTTTTGGGGGCTTTTGTGAAGCCATTTGAAGCCCTTTGGCCGTGCTGGGGGCTGCTGAGGGGCCCTGGGCGGGGAGAGGCCTCAGGGAGGGTGGGAAATTTCCCGCCACAGAGCACAGGGGGTGCCCAGCGGCTGTGGGTGTCTCGCTGAGGGCAGCAGCACCGACAGCAGGGGGCTGAGCCTCTGCCAGTGCACGAAGTGAGTTCGGTCCCTCTAAGGGGTCAGTGGTGCTCATGTCAACTGTCCCTCAAGTCACAAAGTGTTGGTTGCTGTAGAGGCCCAGCCATGGCTGTAGCAGACTGGAGGCTGCTGCTAGGAAAGCTGTGGGCACCAGACAGAGGCCCCAGCAAACATGGCGGCGCTAAGGCCTCTGGCTGCAGAGAGTGCCCGAGCCTGGCCCTGCCAATGGCGGGTACGGGGGACAAACCCG